>BLKR01000016.1:649672-739655 GCA_011170035.1 Teleogryllus occipitalis
GGCTCAAGAAAACTCCATCGTGAAAGACGAGAAAACGCAGAGATGAAAATAAACGGGGAAATGGACTGAAATAAAAAAGAAAGTGTTGTAACTGAGTGATTACGTGATCGAATTAAAGGTTTATGAAAGATAGCTTTGTTATTGCGTCAGAATGCAGGCTTAAATACAATACATCGAGATGCCACGTTGGGAATCAAACCCAGGGATGGGAGATAGGTGGAATTCAGCCGTTGTCTGGTGGAGAATTCTGATTGCCGGCTGCTAAATCTGTAACTTTCCGATCAACTCCAGGCGAATGCCGGAGCAGTACCCTAACCAATGGGCCACAGACCGCACACATTTTTTCGTCCCTCTTCCTCTGACAAAAAGTAAAAGCCGCGCGCGCGCACGCACGCGCACACATACACACACTTACACGCACAACACTGCCACACATGTCGGGAGACCCATTGGGTTCTCGGATGTTGTCTGGGCTCGGGCGGTGCCCCGCTGGAAGGGGGAAATCTTCGCATGTCGATGTGTCGGTCGGTGACGGATTTCAACATCTAGCGGAAAAGAAATCACCGCCGCGATGTGAAACATTCTCTATACATTACTGCATTCTACTACATTCTCTATACTAATTTTAATGGGAAAAACAGTTCACGTGGCCGGAAACAGCAATTAATTAATTGCATGTCACAACCTTCAAAAATTACGACCTTTGCAAAGAAGAAAAAATTCTGAAAATTTGAAAAGAAAGTTTCTAAAATTTTTCTAGGACTGAGTAAAGTTTACTTTTTATTATTACAATGTTGTCAATTTCCAATTACAAAAAACGGGAAAAGAAAACAAATATTATCTTGAAATTCTTTCCAAAATATTGTTAAATTGCTAAGTATTAAGTTTTCAAAAATGCAATTTCAAATATACCGTTAGAAAGAATTTGTAAATGTAGATTTTATACATTAATACAGAAATGGGTACTTTTTCTTGGCAACTAGGAGATTAGGCATTATTGATACAAATTTCTCTCTCATCAATGATTTGCATAAAATCTATGATGCAGTACACTTTTGTGAGAAGAAAACAGGGCGTACTGATGACTCCATATGATAATACAAAGAAAGAGCCAAGCCTCAAGGTGTTAGCGTTGCAGAAGAATCGTAAAGGACTTCGAAGAAAGCGCCGATGATTTAAGATCTTAAGAAGGAAATCCGCCGAACCTCCATGCGAGAAAGCGTCCACCTGACCCAGATTGCGGCGATCCGCACTGGGCTATTTCCGCAGTTCTGTGGTACAGAAGATCAACATTTAAACTTGGGAAAAACATGATAAGTGTTCATAATTTTTGTTGTCTCATTCCGTCCGGCTTTATCTTGTGAAGATTTTGAGCATGAAATTTAACTCCGAAGATGTTACCAGCCTCTCGCGAAGTTTGTGGTGTTATAGGCCTGTATCTTATGACCTTCTCACCTGCCATCATGTGTATTAACCCCATATGCTCCCTCCGCCCAACTTTGGCCGTTAGAGACTTTGACCATTACCCTGGGCACGGGCTTAGGAATTAGGGAAAAACTACATACCGAAGAAATTGGAAGCAAAATAACAAAACACCGAAACAACTGGTATCAACATACGCAAAGGATGGATAATACGAGACTACCTAAATTAGAATTTCTTTATCAACCGCATGGAAGAAGAGACGTGGGCAGACCCAAAAAACGATGGAAGTAAAACTTCCGAAGACGGAACAGGCTCAAGTCTAATCCATGAAGTGCAGAAGAAGAATTTTTATTGTAGAATATCTAGAAGAATTGGGAACAATACATTTTCCTTACATTTTCACAGAGATCGGAATAATGACAAATATTCACAACGAACGACTTGTTCTGAGAAATATCTATAGTATTAAAAACAAATTCTAAGTAATTTTTATAGTAACGTTTGTAAATAAAGTACTAAAAAATAAAGTAAAAATATATAAAAAGTACTAATTTATACATTTCTCGTTTACAGTTTTTAAAACTAGTAGTAATTGTTAAATTTCATTTTTAATAAAATGACTCTCTAAATTTCGTACATCAGTAATTGATTCAAATTCATTGTACTGTAAATTGCAAAACATTTTACTAACCTCGTCTTTTGTTTCTTCGTTTTTATAAAACTACTGAATGTGGAAAAGTTTATTTTTGTATATATTCTTTCGTCATAGTATTTAAAAGTATTTCCAGAGAAACCATCGAAACAATAACTGAAGAAATGAATCAAGTTTCAAAACATTTTTGACATTAACTTCGTAGCTACCTCAACTTCGGCTGACTACAAGAGTATTCTAGCTTCTGGCTGTTCTGATCGGTAATTTTAGTGGTTTCGCCTATCAAGTAAGCCAATTCGGGAGCAGTATTTTAACAAACAGCCATGGACCGCACGCGATCTTTTTTTCCTGAATCTTGTTCTCTCCTCTCCCCTTATGCGCATGCGCATGCGCACGCGCGCGCATACACACACACACACACACACACACACACACACACACACACACACACACACACACACACACCGTACATGTCGAGAGCTTAGAGCCTAACCCGGTGCGTTCCCAGCAAGGGGAGATACCTGAAGAAAACTCCTGATAAGGTCGGCGCCTTATCGCACATTCTTACGGAGGGCACTACATTCTGAGATATAACATGTACCGCACATACGTAACTAATGACTAGGGGTGGATTTTAATGAAATGCCATTTATTTTAATTTCATTCCGAAACAATTCCGTTTAGTCTAGAAATTAATTTGACAAAAGCAAATGACCCATTTTTATGTAATTTCTTTTCCATTTTTCGGCGATTTTGACTAACAAGTCATTTTCTACTTTTCCATAACTTTTAATGCATTTTTTGCTGATTTAATTGGTTTTAATGTCATTTTAATGGTTATTGCTTAAAATAATATTTGCAAGATGCAATGAATGTTCTCCGCAGAATTCCTGAGTAGCTTATTCGATTTCTTCGCTCATAAATTCTAATCTTAGCCGTTGTGTGTAATCTAAGGTTCCTGCGACACCTACCAGCGCAACGCAGCATAATGTCGGTTCAGGAATTTTGAGATGATTAAAGATAGAGATTTCCTGGTAAAGACCAGTCCAAACCCAAAGCTTGCGAGCTGAGTTCACTTGAACGAATGGAATTCATCTGCAACTTAACCAACAGCTTCTCTAGTTCATCCGAACTGATTCTGATTAGATTATTTACGTCATATTTCTTTGCTTTTAGGGCATTTTATAACATTTGAAGAGCGTTTTATTAATGATTTTTCGTGATATTTTACGTCTTCAAAATCCGCCCCCTACTAATGACCATTATAGATGACGAACCAGAAATACAAAGCAATCGATCACACAAACGAAATATGCCATTAGACTTTTTACTACACGCATTTTCTAAGTTACACACCGTGTGGCGTGGAGCATCCGGTCGTCCGCAAACCTTGATGAAAGAGGGAGGTGGGTGTTCTCTTGTGGCGATACGGTGCTGGTATTTCCACGCGCTAATGGCAACGGACCTCTTTTAACGGTCGCTGACGGCAGCGCCCTGCTCTCGGGGAACTTCCTCAGCTCTCTCCAACAATCACCGTTTAGGCTGTCACGTGACACCGCGGGCCGCTCTGAATCACGCTGGACTCTTGATAAGTGGGTGGTTGATGCACTGGAGAGATTGCGCATGTTTACGACTATGTTTTCTTATCAAAGAGATGAAATGTGGAAGAAATCCTGGCGGTTAACGTATGTTATTTAAATGCGTAATGAACTTGTTGACTGTTTGAAAAGTTAAAATTTCTCTTACCCCATACCTGTTTACTACATTCCTGTTAGTCTCGTCATTTTGGTAAGTATTTAATGGTACCAGGCTTTATTTACCTTGTGTTTTATATTAAATTCAAGAAAAGGGGGCAGATCAAACGTATTCCGTTTGTTACACTGGGTCTCGAACTTTCAGGGAGTATACGCGCGTATGCTCATACACATACACACAAAAACATACACACACAGGTGCCCCGTATCGTTTCGTCATCGCCTACACTGGACGTCTAAAGACATTTGTTTTGAAAAGTACCCAAATCTTTAAAATTAAGTCTAACTGCTCTGAGATATTATTTTTCATCTCTGAAAGTTTTAGTTTATTGTTTTTTCAACAAATTATCATATCTTAGACGTCATATAAATGTTCCGTTTACATTTGTTTTGATGTTATGGCCCCATTTTAACAGACTGGTAACTTCAGGAATCTGAGATTTGAAAATCACAAAGCAAGAGCAGGCCAATCTACGTAAGCGATATGGATATTATATATAAGCAATCAATGTGGATTATCTAGACATACATGCGTACATACAATCAATTTAATAATTTTATGGTGACGTAAAGAAATTGCACTCGTTACTTTCTATGTTTCACTAACCTACAAACGAGAGCAACGGTCCATGTGGCATTTGGTCGTTAATTTCCTGTATCTCTGAGGTATTTTTTTTCATCACGGACATTTTCAACGCTGATGAGTTTTAGGTGCGGACGTACGATGCAGAGAGTCGATTATGACGTCCGATTTAAGTAGAAGTAGAAGTAGAAATTGAAACCTACATGGTAATTCGGGTACAACGAAACTAGTTTTTATTCTGAATAAAAATGTATTAGAATTGATCCTTCTATTTATACATATTGTATGATAACATAATGCCGAATGTAAGTTGTTAAAGGGAAAAAGTATGTGCGAAATGATAGAGTGTAAAATACAACAGAATAAGCTGAAATAATATAGATAATTTTCGCACGTTCTTTAAAATTTTCCCAAATCTTTTTTTTTAACCGATGAAATGATTAACAAATGGCATCTTCAACTAAACTTAACAGACACAATAAAATTCATGTTTTTAAATATTTGAAAAGTGTGCAAAATAGTTTTACTAAGGAAGAGTGTAAGTAATTGCTTATTACAGATAATCTTTCAAAAAATGTACAGGAAACAAAAAACAAAATAAAACCAGTCTAGAAAATTAAGTTGTAATGATACTGCACATATCCAAGGCCACTCAAACATTGCGGTTACAAATCACATTCGCGGGAGAATAATACGGGACCTACGCAGTCATTGTGGTGACCCCGCGAGTAGGTCTGCATCATCTGATCCAGTCAAGCATGGAATTTTATTCGCGCCCACTTCGGGGGCTCCACCCAGGCATGCAAACGTCCAATTTATCGGCTTATGAATCGCTTCATTCCACTTCCTGTTTACAACAACTCAGTCACAAAGCTTGGAGACTACGTGCCAGAACGCAAAACTCCTCGAACGGGAGAGTTCTTCCTTCCGAACACACGCTTATGAAGAAGTAGTTCCGCAGTGCAAATGTTACCTAAGTCTGTATATTGGTGGTTATCCCCATAGGAAAATGAGTGAAAATGAGACCACAATCTTCTAAGAACATATGAAAGGCAGGGCGCAAAAAAGGAAAGAAAGCGGTAATAGAACGACCACTAGTCCCGGCTTCCGTGTCGTCCTGTATATTTTGCGCGCGAGTGATCCTTTCGCCAAAGGCGCCAGCGTCCAATTAATTCCGCGCGACGCGGGCGTTGGCTGAGGGCGGAGGGCGGGCCTTCCGAGGAAGCAGCCTCAGCGACCTTCCTCGGGCGTGCGCAGTTCGGACGAGCGGCTGCAACCGCTGCGGTTTCGAGAGCCCGTGCTCGGAATGCCGGGAGAGCTTCCGAAACGGCGCGCGGACGCCGGCCGGCTGGCGCAACGCCGCTGAAAAACCGACATAGATGACGGTATGACGACACACGCTGTAAAGCCTGTAAAATAAACGATCCAATCGACATTTCTATAGTTGGGTCAGCATTGTGTTATTGACATGTGAAACCGCCATTGCTGGTGCCAATTTGAAACAAGCCCCGTCTGCTGGTGCCAATTTGAAACATGCCCGACGTTGAATGGTGCCAATTTGAAACAAGCCCCGTCTTTCTATTTAAAAACAAGCCCCACTTGGAGGGACATTTCTCTATATTGCAATAGATATAAAACCTTGTTATTCATTCGCGGGTCTTCGCGCGCTCTCCACTTCTACGTTCGATGGCGCCCAGTAGAACCTTCTCCGTCGACGCAGCAGAATCTTGCTTCTGGATAAAGTCCTCGCCTAATGTGCGTGATCTGGATCCAAATTCTCCTGGCGATACTATTATAATCTGTGACTTCCTACATTTGCGTCTCGGCGGACGCCTAGACACACATTTACTTCCTCCAAGAACGCTCTATCCTAATATAAGAAACGATAATTAATTTTATACAACTGTCAATTACAGTCTTTCCTCGATCTAGTAAAATATATCAAGAGCCGATCCGTTCATCACCGCGTTGCTCGAGCGAATGAATGTTCTTCTAAAAATTCGGAAGCATCCAAATTGTATATCTTTTTCTTTTGTCTCTCAAAACAATGTTTACTCCGCCTCAGCTCTGTCATTTCAACCTAACGAAAAATGATCCTTAACGCCGGTTGTTTATTTGTCACATAGCGACAAACTCGCGATCGTCTATTGACATTCCTATATTCTATGTCACATAAAATGACATTTCCATAATAAAAATGGTTCGTCATTTTCGTATATCACACATGTGCAATTATTTTGACACATATGTCATTAAATAAATGGGTACGGTCCGGGCGTAGCATTCACAATTAATTTTCATTCTGTCATCTGGCGATTGTTTGAATGGAAACAATTTATTTATTATTGTTCTTATTTGTAGAAGTTTACTGCAAGTCTTCTATATAAAGAAATATTGCTTACATGGATTATTCATTTATTTCACATATCTTTACTGAGAGTTTAGTTGAAAGCGCGGTGAAAGTGAACAGCGCAGGGAACTTTATACACCGGGGATACTGAATCTTCAATGAACATGACTTCATTTTTAATTTCCCTGCAAGAGAATTCATTTTAGTATTTTCCCATACTTTTCGAAATAAATTGCGTCAATTTATACATTATTTTAATGACGAATTTGAACAAACGAAATCGAACCTGTAAATCATGATGAACCTCCTTCGCCGATTCAGAAGACTGGCACCGGACTCAGGGCATCAACTGATGCCTCTACAGTGAGTCTGATCTGGAGGTTCTAGATTCGTGTCCCAACTTTGGCAGGGTTTTTGACAGTGGCTAGATCTATCTAGACCTACCTATTGGTAGATCGACCTCTGTCGCAACCAGGAGGAGAATTCTAGCGTTCGGCTGTTCTGATTGGTAGTTTTACAAAGTTTTCTTCAATCAACACTAGGCGAATGATAGAGCAGTACCCTAACAAACGGGCCGCGATCTCTCCTTCATATTCCTTATCCTATCCTCACCCCTTACTTACATACACCTACACAAACACACACTACACTCCCAGACATGCCGGGAGACCGGTCGGGAGCTTAGAGCTGGTCCCGACTGGGACGGTGCCCCGCGGGCGGGTGATACCTGGTTGGGGAAAGCAGATTGGCGGGTGATACTTGGTTGAAGTTAGCCGATGGTAGGTCGGCCCCGGATCTCACCATCTAACCGGCGAAGCTCATCGCCCCCTCCCGTGGAGAAGCATCCAGTGCACTTAGTTTTACTTAATGCCTTATTTTACGTGGCGAGACTCGGGCCACGAGGCCCGCTCTTCCGTCTAACCACACAAATTTTGCTACGCTCCTTTCACCACCTAGCGGAGAAAGGAGGTATTTATCTTGGGCGACGAAACAGGCGGATCTCAATTTTGCTCAGAGGCTTCTTTTAGGCTTGAGGATCTTTTACATGCAGTAAATCTACTACATGGGAAAGCCGGCTTCACTTCCCCTCCGAAGGAAGGCATACGAAGGATTTTTTCACCCTTAAAAATCCACGGTTTCGTTCGGGTTTGAACCCGCAAACTCGGGTACAACAGTCCGGTACGCTGACCGTTATACCACCGAATGCGCAAACACTTAATGCCCTTAGCAGCTGACGCGCCAGGAATCACCAACCAATCAATCCTTTGCGATCTCAGAATGGTGCCAAGCGCGCGCTGCTCTGTGCCGTGTGCGCCTGCGCTGGGGACGGCGTCGCGGCGCGTGCCGGAGAGGCGTGGGTGGCGCCGCCTGGGGCCGCGAGGAGGCGCCGCGCCGCGGGAGAAGCCTTGGGGGCGGGGCCAGCGGCGGGGCCGACAGCGTTGGCGGGGGCGGGGGGAGCACTCCTTTCACTCCGCCGCGACGGCTGCCCCTTGACCATTTCCAACAGGTCGAAAAATTCCAAGAATACTTTCAACTATTGTAAAGTTGTTTGGAAATGCTTATTAGGTGATGTTTTGACAACTTTACGCGGAATGAAAACGTTTGGATTCTTTGTCATCAGTGGTCTACATTTTTTATAAGTGGTTACGTTGATTTTTGCGTTTCCCTAAAGGTACTTTCCGAATTTGTTCACTTTCACGAAAAAAATATGTAGGGCCTACAAAGAACATACTAGAATGTAAGATAATTTAATGGAATACAATGTCCTGCATTTCGATTGGAACACCCACTCTACAATACGTTACGGAGAGATGACAATTTCTTATCCATTTATAAGTTACCATTAATATAAAGCCCCGTAAGCGTGTTACTGCTCAATAGGGAATTACCCCAGGAGTGCATCTAGGACAGGTTTTTCTTAAACAGTTAAAAGGTTTACTGTTCCATAATGCAACTGGGATAAAAGAATAATTGAACATTAAGCTTATGAATGCGTGCCGCTTGTAAACGCTGCGTTTTGATTATGCGTTTACAGAAGAATTAAAAATATAAACAACGTGAAATATTAAATAGCAACTCCTAGGCGGCATACTACAACCCAGGTATGCCTATTTAAAATGTACTTCTAATTTTTCATTTATTACGTTGTTATACGAAAAGGGTTATGTGTTTTCATAGTTAAATATAATCTGTAAGAATTAAAACTCAGATCAAATTAATGTAGTCAAGTCCCTTCCAGATGAGATGTGAAGAACCAGCGCAAAAATCAACCAACCAATTGGAACCTAATCACCGTAATCCGTAAAACGAAAAATGCAAAGAATTAGCAAACAGGCTTACCAATAAACAATATACAGAAGGTGCCACTACAGTACAAAACAGAAGTGACATTCGTGCAAGATTTGGTGATATTAAATTCACAATAAAAACCGGGTATACTTTATTCTGATACTACTTCTTAGCCTTATATCCATATCTAGCGGAGATGAATGATTTTGATGGATTTGTAATTATGATCTGACAATATGATGTGTGATGATGATGATGTAATGATTAAATGGGTGGCAGGAGACACATGGAAATCTGAAGAAAACGTGACGTGACACCATTTTGTCCACATGGACAGACAGGGATTTGAACTCCAGTCCCCAAGGACAAAAGACGAATACACTGACCATTATTCCACGAATCGCCCCAAACAACAATTTTCAATCTTTGCATTTGCTTTAGGTTTGGGAACGTTGTGTGCGAAGATCGGATTGCTTAGCGCGAAACTGCGCCCCTATTGAGAAATCCACCACAGGACAAGACATCTGGAAACAAATAACACGTTAGACCACAAGTAATCAATTCTGAAATTCACAATCGGATTAATTCGGATTACTAATATTTGAGATGAATAATTTTGAGAACCAGAGTGATCTGTCGACCGACAAATATTCATTTTTTCTTAAAAAAATACATGAAAGAAAAAACAAATTCTACAGGAAATGTACAAGTCTAATTCGACCGGAAGGTAATACCCTTGAATCGGAATAATGTCCCGAGTGATAATGGAATTTTGTTCTTATTTTACGGTGATATTGAAATTAGAATATGATTTATTTACTATCAATTATGCAAAGGAGTTTCAAATTACACTTTGATGACCTTTATGAACATTAGACGTTTCCTTCATTGCGCTGCAGAGACGCAGATGCTGGCAGACAAGGTAGGCATTCAAATTTAGATTCCTCGGATGCTTTTGCTAAGATTCATTATCTGTAACATAATTTCTCCCATATCCACAATTGCATCGTAAAGTGTGAAGAAGACGAGCATGATAGAAACCTGGACATTTTTGCATGTTAAGACATGCTGCCAAAAAGTTTTTCCAAATCCGTCATTTCAACACGCAATAAAATATTAATTATAAATATTTATAATTTATTACATTATCTGATACGAAAGGAATTTCAGTGAAACGATTTAGTGATAATTTTCAGATGAAATGTACGTTTGGAAAATAGATTTTTCACAAAACATAGTAATGTATTAGTGGGAAAAATTTCTTCACATTTCCAACTGGATAGGTCTTCTACCAACACCATAAGTTGCGAACTACTATTATTATTATCATACACTACGATAGTAAACATAGTGAATATGTTTACTTATAGTGAATACTGAATATGATAGTGAATATGAACTCATAGTGAATATGATTGTGGCTGTTTTCTACCAACCTCTAGGAAGAAAATGTAGCAACGCAGCAAAGCTCTGGACGGAAATGGCATGATCATTATCAGGCTAGGTAATAGTAATCATAGTAAACATATTACAATCTTGGCTGTCCGGATGACGACGCGTTAATTGATGTGGTGCCGACGTTTCGATCATCATGTCGTGATCTTCATCAGGGCTCGGAATGTTCTTGTTTATTTATAATACTGTGGCTGCGAAAGCGTACGACTTCATAGTAAACATAGTGAATATGTTTACTATATTTACTGTAATGAAACATGTAATAGATTATAAGAATTGGTTCAGAATTCTCACATGCAAATCCGGAATAGTCGTTTACGCGCTCGTTAACTTTATTACCTCAACACTCCTTAAGAGAACGGCCTCTGGTCATCTCCAAATTGCGTACTATTAAGAACATGCCGAACCATTCTCATTTGCACCTAACTGACCAGTTCCAATTGTCTACGTCAGAGATATCGTCCACATTATACTGCAATCTATTTTGCGAGTATAAATCGATTTGGAATCCAATGTTCATAAAGTTAGTTTCCAATTATCAGATCTTTTAAAATATATTCACCCTATTCAAATCTTTGCAATTGGCACGTTAAAATAGCTTGAAATGCATCAAGCTAATATTTACTTAAATTAATGTAAAATTAGCGATAATACCCATTACCAACTAATATGAACTTCATGGACGTAAGCGTTCTAATGTAACTAATTTCTTTTAACACTGCAATGCACACATTTGTGGTCGGACTGAATACCAACAATTTGTGAAATTAATAAAAAGCGTAAATTAAGAAATTATGAACGCAGATAAGGTAAGCACATTACAGGCCTTCATAGTTGTTGAGAGCACTTGTGCAGGGTTGACAAGTTGTTGCCAATCCTTGAATTTTTGAACTTTGAATATTTCATTCGCACTTTATGAATACCTAAGTAATAGTAAACATATGCACACACCATCAGCAAATAGATCAGAATCTATTTTATTAATTCACCCTATCTGAAAGAAAATCATAACACATATTATCTTCCGCAATCATTTTGTGATAAAGTATACGTTAAGATTTGCATATTAAGTTATTATGTGAAATTGAAAGGAACATTTAAAATATGGCTGGAAAAAGCATACTCCCTTTGATGTACCTCAAGGGTCTTCTCCTTACACATTTCAGAGATATTATGCTGAGTCTCACTCGTGGTATTACAATTGGTATTCAGATTATCATACAAATCGCTAAAACTGGAAAATAGCGTCCTGGCGTGTGCAATAAAAATTGAAATATTATTCCTAAGAATTACTTTGGCCTCGCAAACGCGGACATTCATGAAGTATAATAGAGGAATCTCATGTAATCATTACATTATCAGTACATGTTCTTGTGTTTATAATAAGAGGACTGTATGTAAATAAAGAACATATTCAGACATTTTCAGATTACCAAAAATATCCTGTAATAAATGTAATAATTATTATAGTTACTACAATTATTATAGTAATTATTATTAATAAAAATGGGCCATGATATTGGAATTGTCTGGGCATTGTGTAACATGGTTCTTAGTTTAAATGCTGCCCGCAGAACAAGATGTTTCGTATTCAAGAACAAACAAGTCACAAGTTATTTATTCTACGCACCTCGTATTTAATTAAATCGATCATATCTAAAATGCACATCTTCATCAGCTGTAAGCCTCGCACGTTTCTGCAAAACGACACTTCTCTTGAGATTTTTAATATTTTCTTAATTTGCAATATAAATTGAAAATAACTGCTTAGATTATTATTTACCAATACATGAATGGCGTTTTCACGTGTAAGAAAGATAAAAACATATTCTTAATTAAATTGTGAACTTAACTCACTTTTGCTAAGTCTTGAGACGGAGCGTATTATAAATAAATTAAACTAAAATATGTTCATTTTTAGCTTTGTTTCCTTTCCAAATTCTAGTTAGTTCGTAGATCATTAAGCGTTTGACGTGACTTCCGTTTGTCAATTAACCCCATCACATTCATTTCTTTTCCCGTTAAGCGAAGCATACTGTCCATTCTTTGTTTGCTGTATTGTAAGTTTTTCGAAACGTGTAGCTATCGATTATTCTTTCCAAAACACCGTCAAACATTCCCGGAAAGATATTTAAAATCGCATATCAAAAAAAGAGGTCCACAATGGACTTCAGGGTACTCTTTTCTAATATCTCAGTTTTGGCACGGAGTTACTGTTTCGTCTTTCCGACGTTTCGTATTAGAACCTTTCTCAATATTTAGTAACACTCTCATCTTTCAAGGTTTATTTAATGTTTACAAAAAATATCGAAACCGTCTACATGCGTAATTGCCTCTTGGAAATCCCGGTACTCTCTTATAGCCAGGCCTGTTGAATCGTTTGCTAAAATCATGTATTAATATCAGTCAATGTAAAGAACAGTTTTTCTATAACACAGTAAATGCTCAGTAACGTTTCCAAACAAAGGACGTCGCTATCTGTGAACCTGCATTAGTGGCCATAAGTACTGAAAGTGATAAAAATGTATGTAGTATTGCCATATCTCAGAAACTAAAAATGTTTAAAAGAAATGTGCATAATATATTGAAGTATATTTCTAAATACATTAATTTTTACTTTCTTGTATACATAGGAATATACGAAGTAATACACGTAGTATAGAGAAAGTTATGTAATGCAGCGCGATAAAACGGCGGATTTTCGGGACAAAAAAATGTACTGCCGGACATGACAACGAAAAAGTGGATAAATCCAGTAGCTAAATTAAGAAAAATAATCCTCTAATACGTGGTGTAGCCAGAACCCCTGTTATGTGGGTTCTTGATGCCGTAAAGCTAATTCAAAGCAAAACGTCCGTCCGTCCGTCCGTCCGTCCGTCCGTCCGTCCGTCCGTCCGTCCGTCCGTCCATCTGTATGTCTGTCTGTCCGTTCGTCTGTGAACACTACTAGCGCCTAAACCGTGCGTAAGATTTTTCCAAATTCAAGAAACCCCTGTCGATCTGGCTCTAGTTGAAGCTTATAGATTTTGAAAACCATTCTTTAAAATTTGGGGGTACTTTACATGCAGACCCGGAGATTTTCCAAATTTCCTCAAAAACGGCTCAAATTATTTTCTTTACATTTCTTGTAAGAATAGAGTAAAATACACTTATATAAGAGGCATAGGTCAAGTTTTCACGGTTAACCTTGAATTTTCGAAAATTGCAAAAATTTGAAATATTTCCGGCGTCATCCTGCAACTACCGAATTAATGATAGAATAGATTTTTCCTTCAAATGAAATTTCTTTTTTTCAGTTTTTTTAATAAGGTCATGTAGATTTTTTAAAAAATTTTAGTAGTTTTATTTCTTTTTAGTAGTTTTATTTATTTATTTTTCCTTATTTATTTAATATTGCGTGCAATGTTTGCAATTTTAAAATATTACATAAACAATATTTTCTCAAAATTCCAATTTTTTTCTTTAAATTTTGGGTATGGATTGTGAAAAATGCCCTGTATAAAAAGACATAAACGTTATAGGGATATATTCTTTTGTTTTTTCAAAAATTACAAAAATTTATTTTTTTGACTAGTCTCTCACGTCGTTAATATTTACATTACAGAAAATTTGTTCACATTGTGGTATTTACGAGTACATGCGCTTTAAATAATGCTAGCGCATGTACTCGTAAATATGCTAATGCATATAAAATTTCTGGAAAACTCAACAGTTTTCTGTGTAAATGAACACAAATTTCTGCATTTTGAGAAACCCTCAAACGACATTTTCTCAAAAAATGGGGTCGAGGTTTTTCTTCAAACTTTTCCAACCGAGAGTGCTAGTTGCACTGTTTAATATGACGTAAAGTTCATTTTGGTGTATTCTTTTGTTTTATCAAAAATTACACAAATGTAATTGTTTTAAATGTCTCTCACGCCATTAATATGCACATTTCCATCGATTATTCCCATCGATTACATCTCCATTGCCGTTAATATGCATATTTTTGCGTTTGACCTGCAAATTTCGTATTTACAGTAATGCCATTTTCTTAAAAACGACTAAATTTTTCTATGAAAATTACCGTATAGGATGAGGTTTTACTTTTTTTTAGTTTTCTTAAAGTAATAATTCAGTTCTACTATTTGTAAACCGAAAAGTTGAAAATATTTTTAAAAAAGTAATTTAGGCAACGATAGATGGCTGCTGGCAAGAGACTGGGGCAAGACGGTAAGACCAGTCAACACCAAGGAAATAAGAACACTTTACTACGCGAGTTCTTGTCATTCTGTAGCATAACTAGGTTAGCTCTTATAAATTATAGTTTAGCTCTAATAAATTCCTTCAATTGTATCCAATTTATTCTGGGGTCCGACGTTGACTCACCATCATCACCACCATTCCGGATACCGGAAGGCACTAGTATTAATGGCACTGATAAAACAGATTACGAATTGTGTCAACAGGGGTATGGCGCTCCATTTTAATTATTATAGTTAAGTAATATGGCGACATATTTGGAAATGAAGGGATTTAGTATAATATGTTGTATGGCAAAAAATAACCGGAAAATGATCAGTCAATAGAATCAAGACTTATTATTCAAATCGAAATACAAGTCATCACACTGTGTAAATTATTCCTCTAGCATTATAGTATTATCTGCTACCTCGCACCAAATCTTTGGTCGCAGATTTTGACAATGCAACTGACATTTGCAACAGCTTTCCAAAGTTAATGTAGGTACAAGTTGTGGTCCACTGTAGTTCCTCTATTTCCCGTGCAGCGCACCGGTGGGCTCTGAAGAGCTCTCTAGCGGTTTCGAGGGAAACCATTCCACTGTCACCGCAGTTCGGAATGGAAAACGACGATTTGGACACGTAGCGTCATGGCAACTCTCGCCAAAATCTGCATCAAACTTAAGTTTGAAAGTCAATTTTCACAAATTGTGTTATTATATTTGTATACAAGAATGTCGTGATACTTTAATGTGTTTACATAATGCAACAATATATCTATGTTCTTCTGTTTTTTTCCAGGGTACTTGCTGCTTATTGATTCGTTTCAAAAGAGAGTGATAGCTGATCGAATCGTGCTGCTACTGTACTGAAGTACAGAAGTAGTTTTGTATTATTGAACATAATAAACTGTTACTTCTTAAAAGTTACGCTCAAATATTGTTTTAATCATAACAAATTGTCGCTGAAATTACCGAACACATTTTTTCTTTCGTGCAGGAGAAAGTCAGTTTTTCTACGAGTATTGCACTTTCCGCAACGAGGAGGGCCGATGGGAGCAATTTTGCTTTGCGGCGGAGGAATTCTCCGGTTTCTCCCGCCGTGGGAGAGGGAGCGGGAGGGCCCGGCGTGCGCAAAAACAGATGTAGCAAGTGGCCCCGGGGGCCGTGGATCGACGCCCGTTTCACTTGCAGCTCACGGCCGCCTCCCCCGCGCGTCCGCCGTGTCGACAGCAGCGGCGGAGAAAGCCCCCGCGCGTAGGGCCCCTGCGCCTGGGGCGGCTCCCGCCCCCGCACACGCCCCTACTCGCCCACGCGAGCCTTTCTTTGTCTTCGTTTTCGTGCTCTCCTCCTCATCTATAGCATCTTCCTTTCTTTCGCCTTCTTCCTTTACTTTATCGTCTACCGATGCTTCGCCTCCTTCCTTCTTTTCGATTTCTTCCCTTCCGTCGCCTTCTTCCTATTCTTGTCTTCTTTCTATCCTTCGCTTTCTTCCTTTCCCTACCCTTCTTCCCATTTCCAGGCTTCTTTCTTTCTTTCACCTACGTCTTTCCGATGCCTTTTTCCTATTCTTCAGCCGCTTCCTTTATGTTTTCTTTCTACTATTCGTCTTCTTACTCTCCTTCGTCTTTTCCTTTGCTTCGCCTTCTTCCTTTGCTTCGCCTTCTTCTTTTGCTTCGCCTTCTTCCTTTCCTTCGTCTTCTTCCTCTCTTTCTTCTTCTTCCTTTCCTTTGCCTCCGTTATCTTTTTTTCCATCTTTTTATCGCTTTATTGTTTCTCTTCTTCTCCGTCTTCTGTTCCGCATCTTCGTCATTTTCTGCTTGTTTTATTTCGCATGCAATGCACATGGGGTTCAAATATGAAAGAACTCAAGCTTTAGACCTTTCTCTCAGTAATTCCTCTCTTAAAGATATTTCTCCAGATGCACTCCCGTCTAAAATTAAGTGCAGTAAAATATCTTCCACATTGTTCAAGTAAACTATGTGAATAAAGTGGAAAGCTTTGTTAACTGAAACGCCAAGTAGGATAACAAGTCTAGGAATGAAGTTGATTTGGAAAAAAATGAGAAGAGGAATAGATGTGGAATATTCTCAAGTATCACTACAATACACATAGATCAACAAATGGATCATCAAGCTGTATGGAGAAAGTATTATGCTAGTGGGAAAATGGCGATGTTTTACAGAAAAACTCATTGCCGGAACCTAGTAAAGAAAAAGTGGATAAATCTTGTTCCTGTATGTAGTAAATCACTTCCTCTCACACGTTGTGGAATCACAACGGTTAATGATTCCTTGATACCGAAAAATCGGTCTGTCTGTAAACAACGGTAGCTGCTAAACAGAAATCAGGATGAAACGTATTTTTAGCAAAAAATAAATATTTTTACCAAAATTGATTTTTTCCAATAAATCTGACTTATGTTCCTGCCCCTTGAATTTGAAATGGATATTTCGATTTGGGGGACATTAATTACATTAAACCTTTTTCCAAATTTTCACAAAATAGGTATAATTTTTTTATTTCCTTTTTTTCTGATACAGAAAAAGATGCATAAAAAATTGCGTTGGTCGCATTTTCGTTGCTTAGCTGAATTTTCGAAAATTTCAAAACTTCAAATATTTTTCGAGCACATCCTACGATTACAATAATGTAGATACACGTTTTTTCCTTAATGAAAACTTATCAGATATAGATCCTGAAATAATGCCCTGTTCAAGTTTTTAAAAGTAGTTTCGAAGTTACTATGAGATTTAATAGAACTTATATGAAAAAAAATGGCGTTTGCACTGAAGTTTTTGAATTTTTAAAACAATACAGTTTGGATATTGTTCCTCAAATATTCTAGATTGTGAGATTTTATTTTTCAATGGTCTCGGTTTTAGCTTGCTGAGGTGCCATGCTGAGGTTTCCATCGAAATAGGTGAGAACGCCGATCCATTATAAAATATATGATATTCGTTAGTAAATTCCAAATTATTTATTGTAAATAAAATTATATATATTTATATCCTATTTTGAAAGGCATGATGCAAAGAACTTAAATATATTCGTTCCGCTGCATTTATTGTGAAATTTTACGATGTCTATATGCAATGATATGCGACGTGTACACAAGACTCTTATAACTGAGAAGATTTATGATTCTCAATCTTTGAAAATACGTAATTTACTTTTAAATAATTGTTAATTTAATGAATATGTCTTCCTTTTTCTGAAAACTTTGTTACAAATTATCTACAACAAATGTATATAATCTCAATAGCATATACTTTAAAACAATGTTTGAAAAAAGTATAATGATGTATCATAAAACATAGAAAATCTCTCCTGCTCTTCTTAATGCTTGCATTGGAACTCTTTTGTTATATATAAGTGTTTTAAGATTCCTTTGACGCATTAATGCAAAAACTAGAATATGCAGTAAGCGTATTTTAATTGACGTGTAACTGTAAGTAAATACATAGTGAGATAGTATAGGGTTGAGAATACACTTGGCCGCAAGTCAAATGGAATTAGAGCAAATATTTCGGTTACCGGTTTTGGTGCTTTCTTTGGTTCTATCGAGCAGAAAATCTTACTAATTTTACGACTCAACCGTTTCGTTACAACTGTAATGAATTTAAACGGTTGTTCATACGTGAACATTTGAAAGAGGGTATAAATTTGGAGGGATTTGAAAAACCTGTCTTTTAACACTGTCGGTATCAAGGTGGCACCAAAGAAACGAAACATTCAATGTGTGGATGAGCATTAGGACAAGTAGACGATCGTGACTTTGGGGTCAACGGGTCATTCAACAGAGAGAACCTGATTTCATACTCTTGGTATTTTTAGAAGTCATATTTATGTAATCGGATTTAAACTAGTCACGCAACTGGATACCAAGGAATCGTATACCTGTAAATAAGGTTACTATTCCTCTGTAATTTAATTCTTATATTCTTCGCAGGAAAATACATTTTAAAACGCTTGCAATTGAAATATTAACGAAGACAATAATGATAAATATTAGTGTGATATCTGCGTTATCAACAAATCAAAAAGAAATACTTTGTTATTTCCCGTGTTCAAACAACACAACCATAAGGTGAAAATTAGTGCCTTACAAAGATTAAAAACCTGTCAACAATCAGTTTCGCGTTATTAAGATGAAGGCTTATCTACTATTAAGGCGCAGGAGGTTTAATACCAAAGAAAATCGAAAGAGCAAAGAAATTAAGAAAAATTAAATCACAAGCATTCAACAAAAACATGCTTGTATTCAGAGAACATATTTAAACTCTTTATGAGATAATTTTATAGCAAAAGTCACTTATCATTTGAAGGTGTCACCAGCAAAAGGTGCTAACTGACAACAACCTAATTTTACAGAAACTCCAAAAAAGTTTAATTAGCAAAACATTGATAATTCTGCGCTGGTTTTGCATCTAAATGGTTTCTATTTGCCTCATTGTGTGTACTGCATCAGTTTTTCTACGTTTGAAGAAGGCTATTACAGTATATTGGTCATTTTAGGAACAAACTAGTGGCAGAAAGTGCTATATGCAGCAGTTATCACTTTTTGATGTCTGACAGACACAGTAAATAAAATAAAATCTGTATTGGAATATTCAATGTATTTGGAAGAAATTGAATGTTTAAATACGTTTATTGTCTTACACTACCCATCAATCAAGCAATTGATATTAACTTGTCAGGTCAACATAATGGAAGCCAGTTCAAAGGGATTTTATTGTAACGTGTTCACCAGTTTTGTTTAATGCTCTTGGTGTGCAGCAGGGACGGATCCAGCCGATTATTTTGGAGAGGGTCATTGTAGATTTTTGTTAAATAATAAACGTATGTTATTATATTGTATATTGTTTTTGTAGCATATATATTGTACTATACACTATGATTATTTAAATAATTATATAATAAATTCCAGGCTCCATAAATAAATATTTAAATCAATTTTGTCAAATTAAAGAAGGTAACGATTGAAAACTCGAGGCCTTAGCAGGGCCCCCTGCCCCGCTTCCGCCTGGAATTCACCACTGGTGTGCAGTACCCACGGCAGATAGCACCTTTTGCATCTTATCGTAATTGGAGGTGTTTTCGGTTGAACTGCGTCCCCCATGTAGTTTTCATACTATTTTACATCATCTATGAGCTTTGTATTCTTCACCCTTTGCCAATCATCAGAATTTACTTGCCCTTTTTACCTTTATCCAGGAGTTTTATGATGTTCGTTACGGGTGACATGAGCGCCTTGTCCGCCATTTCTACGCAGATTCCACCTTCTGCATCTAATGCCAGCTTTCGAAATATCGAAAATAATGCTTTGTAGTAAGTGTACGCACACGAGATTGCACCAGCGACATAATTCTCTCGCATGCAACCGTTCTACATTGAAATGTAACTATCGACGAAAGTGTCAGTAGGTACCTTCTGCTGGTGAACCCTTAATTTATTTCCAAAAAACCTATTCTCTTAATTGGACGTTGTCTCCTCCAACAATCAAATCAAGTCTTCCTCAGTAGTACATATTCCAGGGTGCACTTTACAATTAAAATTTCGCTTTTCAACAGCCCCGTATGAGTAATTAGAAAACGAGGCTACTGATTTTGCAAAAATGTTTTCAGAATGCAATTTCATCATCAAAAATTTAAAAAAGTTTATATATTTCCAGTAAATAAATTTTTAATGTTTTGGTTACTCGTGTTACATACTTTGCAATAACTTTGCTTGCTTATCGCCATTGATGCTAGACACCATCTGCGTGCGGTGTGACACTCATCATAACCTCATAAAAGACATTCATTTGTATCTTCAGGGCTAAGTTGCGTGAAGTTTAATACCGTGATTTAACGATTGCTTTTCTGTGAGAAGGGTTCGTGATGATCATTTACGTCGCCCAAGTATTAGTATCACCTTCTTCAGAAACGACTGTCAATGAAATCCTGATATTAAGTAAGCGGAGCAGTACATCTGCTACATAACATAGCAAGATTGTCTCGCAAATGTAACATTTCTATCTCGACATTAAAAATCTTTTAGATACAGAGAAGATTCGTATTATCAGTTTTGTTTCCTAATATATGAACATTTCATATAATTACAAAACTACGAAAAAGTGGAATCTGTAATACTAAACTTTCTCTTTCTAAGAAACAATTAGAAGACGATTTTTAAAACAGTTATAATAAACGAGAGGTTTCCTCTCAAAGAAAAAAAAAACAGATATCAGTTCTGAGTATCAAGGTGTATATCCATATGTCAATCTACTTGGAATGTGATTAAGTAGTTCTTCCAGATGAGAGCATAGAAAACATTTCGCTCACCGCGAAGTCTCTTAGGCGCCAGAGAAAAAAGTGAGACCTTCCAAGAAGGAGGAGCCTTATGAACCGGTTGGAGTCAGTCATCAATACGAGCATTTGTGGGCAATTTACGTCCGTTACGAGAGAATTTTTATGCACTACCTTGAGTCGGCGAGCGATCTGATGCATGTTAATATTTGAGCGACCAATAGCGATTTTGCACGTCCTTCGCTTGTAATTGGAATTTTTATGTCATAATGTATTTTTAGTTGGCGGAGGAATTTGTTACGCTAGTTTGAAATTACTTGAGACCAACTTTAATAAGTTCAAATGAATGGGTTCACTTATCACTTTATTGCTACAATTACTTACATTTCACATGTTCGTAATAATGCGCCATATATTTTCTACAAATGCATTGCAAACAACATTCGAAAGTAATGTTAAAGTAGGGGTGCTAAATGAGCGCGATTGCCTTTAGAGATGGTTATGTAATACTATTTATACCACAATTTCTCTCCGAATAAACACATCTCCGTCATCATTTTTTATAAAACTCAATACAAATCATAGAAAATTTTGGGCGAAAACTAAATATTTTCAAGCAAATATCAACACAAATTTGACAATTATAACTACCTTTCATTCACCTAAATCATGTCCCAACAATGAGACGTAATTCACAGAAATTCAGCAGCCGAGTCGCGGCGCGGATCCAAATAATCCGATCTAATATTCCCTGAAGGCTAACAATTTTAATTTAATATATTTCAAATAGGTTAAAAATAATTTATAAAAAATTATAATTTATAAATAGGATAGTCATTCATACTATCTAATAACAAAGTTTAATCAAAAACGCTGGCGCCATTTTTTTGAAAATTTGGAAAATGTTCCAGAGCCTTCAGGTAAAGTACCCCCCCCAAAACTGAAATTTCAAAATTCCAGGGTCCGTTACACCAGCCAGATCGATTGGGGAATGTCAATTTTCTCGAAAATTGGCTAAACAGTTTAGCCGCTAGCGTTGTTCGGAGAGGGACAAACGGGCACATAGACGGAAATACAGACGGACAGACAGACGTTTTGCCGTCAATCGATTTTTCGGTATAAAAGACTCAACAAAACATTGATTCCGGCTACACCACGTATTATAGGATTTTTTTCTAAATTTAGCAACTGGATCTATCCACTTTTTTGTTACCAGGACCCGGCAAAGAGTTTTTCTACTTAAAATTTGCCGTTTTTTCTCTCAGCATTAGATAACATTCTCGTAAGCGTCTCGCGTAAGCGGAAAAGCAAATTTAGTGTTGCTACAGAATGGACTACAGAAATTCTTGCACTAGTAAGTTTTCTAATCCTTTTAGTCTAGGCCAGCTTTTCGCCAGCCTAAACTGCTACCACCCTTTTCCCATCTGCTACCTATCAGCGCCAAACGAAATTTTGTCCCATTTTTTCAAATTTTCAGTCTCCTAATGACTCTGAAAAATAATTTAATAATGTTACAGAAGAGTAAAACAGTCCTGTGTGCTGTTGCAGTTGCCTGCAAATTTTCGTTCAATTTTTTGCGACCGTTTTTGAGAAAATGTCATTTGAAAGTTTTTGAAAATGTGTAATTTTGGACTCATTTTTACAGAGAAGTATTGCGTTTTCGAGAAACTTCATCAGAAAGCATTTAAATCACTTGCTTGCAAATGCAATAATGTTAATCTGTATAAGTGTACACCACCTTGTTCTTACAAGAAAGGGTATAGCCGAATAAGGTGGTAAAAAGAGCCCCCAAACCAAATAAATAAATAAAGAGACGGGAAAATATAGTGTAATTTGAAGGTATTTTGTCAACGAATTTTGACGCCAAATTCATATAGAAAACAAATACTTGAAATTTTCTTGGACGTGATAACGTTAGAGTATTATCTCAATTTCCCCCCTAAAATGGGTCTTATAACAATCTATAACATATATTTTTTCTGATTTTTAAACAATGTAGACGGTAGTGAAAAATAAATTAAAACCAAGTTTCTCAGTTTAAAAATTTGAAATTCGCGCGTAAATGTGATTGAAAAAACACAGATTTTAACACGACATATGAACTCAAAATTTTATAGGTGTTACATAGATTAGGTATCTAACTCAATCGGAATATCCTTGGTGGAAAGCATGGTGGTAATACATCGTGAAAGGAAAAAGGTGGCCTCTTGTGCATCCGATTACAGCCAATGAGCTTCAGGCCACAATGTGGTCATAATATTAGCGTGAATTTTAAATGCCAAAATTATCACAGTTACAAGTCATTGAAACAGAAACAGTTAAGCACTTTTTTAAATATTACATCTTTTATTGGAATTACCCTTTCATTGTGTTATTTTTGGTCGGTCACCGTCGACAATTGTCCATTTATGCCACTTAAAAAAATGTTTCTTAACAATTCTCCACGAAACATGGTGGCCAAGGTCTGGCCTCGCTTTTCAAACGAAGTGGTCACATGGTTCGTGACAAAAACTGATACTGTGCAGAACGTATCAACGCCCTCAAGTACGAGTTTTTTTGTAAAAAAATCGCCGTTTTTTGCCGCAGCATTAAGTAATATCTCTAAAACACGTATATCGTGTATACTCCGTATATATGTGCGTATTTGAGTCAGTGATACGGTACAGTAATTCAGTATTGGCAGTAAAACTTTAAACCCTTTTTAACAGGTGTTTTGAGCACGTACGAATACAAGAAGTTTGGATCAACGCTCCTTATGAATATCTTCACTAATATTGGATCCACTTCCTCATACTTTGAAACTTAATTAACTGAAACGTCTTACATTAAATAAAGAACAAAAACTAAATAATGAAGCTCTCTGTCAGTTCATGATTGACAACGTAGATTATGATGTGAACACATTAATATTTTCCATACCACGGGAGGAATAATGTCAACATTTTATTGTCTTTTGCAGTCAGTCTTACTTTGTTTGTTTCTACATATTCTTTATCACACAAACGTTATCAGGTTCATCAAATTATTTGCACTCATTACCACGAATGAAACAGCATATTAATATTTTTAAATGTTGTAGTGATTTTACTTTCCTTAGAAACTATATTATATTCTAAGTAAATCAATATTATTCAAAGATATCTCGGAAGTCAGTGAGTTAGAAGGTGATACAGCATCAGATATTACAAAAATGTCTTAATATTTCAGAGAAGATGATCTGCGAAAGCAAGCATTCCTGGGAAGATCCAACTCTGCTTTCCAAGAGTTAAATCTAAATAATTCTCTAACTATTGTTTAATAGTCACAAAGAGCCAAAGAGCTCAAACTAACCACATAATAGCATATTCTACTCATATCATCTAAGCATTCAGCGTGTCTTCATCCAATAATTAAAATGAATTTTTGAATGGAAATACGTCATCATTCTGAATGACGTGACTATTTTCCTTGTGCATCATCTCATACATGAAGTGCATAACTGCCTAACTGCGTTAATTGTAAGCAGCAGCGTCACGCCTATCTTTGAGGCAAATGTGTTTAACTAACTCGTTAGGTGCCATTCAGAACACACCTACAATACTTGTCGACATTTGCCACATGATGTATAAAATGTATTGTCCAAAATGTGGACACAATTAGTGCTAACGAAGAACTCAATTTTACGCTTTGATGAGAAACTATCCAACTGATTCATTGGCTGAAAAAGTTTGACAGGGAGTAAATTTCAAAGAAGTTCTACAGCATTTCAAGGCTCGGGGAAGCTACTCGCTTGAAATGAATGCAATGGGCTTTCTTTATCGTTGTACTGAAAGTCGAAATTTCAAGAAAGAAATTGAAAAGGGTCGGACAACATAATGAAAACCCTCTTTTGTTTCTGAAATTGAGTTATACTTGTTGTTGTACACTAGTCCATATCTTCGGTACCACTGCTATCATTATTTGTAGAAATTGACGAAATATTTTGCGTGAATTTCAATTAACTGTATCGCAACTTCCAGTTTCCCCTAATGTTTAGAGGCAACATTAGGGGAAGGTGAAGTCCGACGAAATAACTACGCAGACTTGCGGGGATATTTCCCAACCAAGTATCTCCCACCAGCGTGCCATCGCCCCAGTCGGGATAAGCCCTAAGCTCCCGACTGGGCTCGCGATAAGTGAGGTAGTGTGGTGCATGTGAGTGTGTCGGTAAGGGATGAGGATGGGACAAGAAAGAGAAAGGAAACATCGCACGCGGTCCGTGGCCCGTTTGTTAAGGTACTACTCAGGCATTCGTCTGGTATTCTCCTCAAGACAGCGGTTGAATTTGACCTTGCTAGAGTTGACCTAGGTAGAGTTGAAATTCCTGCCATTTTCGGGATTCCAAACCTGCGACCTCAGTGTCGCTCCGACCGTTGGCGAGTAAAGACCTCCTGTAGTGCGATAAGCGGCATCGAGTCCGGAGAGCGCCGTTGAAGGTCGCACAGTGCCGAGTGTTGTGTTGTGTCGACTTTCGTGTTAATGATCAACTGAATCAAATCCAGTGAGTGAGTAAAACGTATTTAAACCGTAGTAGGTGTACACAGTACACCCAACGTCCATTCTAAGATGGCTTCTGATCAAAGAGTCATCCCAAACAAGGAAACCCATCAATCAAGTCAAGTTAGTAATGAAAATCAAGATTATGCCAACAGATATTTAACCGATGCTCAGAAAAGTATGTTTCCCACAAAAGAACACGCGATTGTGATGGACTCAGTAGACGGTATATCAGTTAAAACATACATCCAGGAACTTGCAAAAATTATCAATCCTCAGACCATACGGATCGTCTCAAGGATTTAAAAAAACCGTATATGTGTCTATCTGGATTCTAAGGAATCTGTGAAAGAACTAGTTGACAATAAATCAACCATTTCAATTAATAACTCAACGTTATCCATTAGACCGCTAATTACGCAAAATATAAGACTCATTCTTTCTAATGTGTGTCCTATTATCCCACACTCAGTAATTATTGACGAGCTAACGAAACTCAAAATTCGAATCGGCTATACAATGACCTTCCTGAGAGCCGGCATGTACGAACCAGGGTTTAGTCACATTTTGAGTTTCCGGAGACAAATTTATATTCATCCAGATGATATGGACAAAGTACCAGAAACCATGAAAATTATTTATGATGACACAGTTTTCTGGATATATCCATCATCAGATTCTATATCATGTTTTCTATGCAAGGATCACGGTCATTTTGCTAACAACTGCCCAATGAATGAACAAAAAGATAACCCCTCTGGGTACTGTGAAGTTAATCCCAATGAAAAAAATGAGCTGTCCCCCTCCTCCTTCCCAACTCTTAAACCCTCTTCCACTGTTCATCCTGCTATTGACAACAGACCTACAAAAAATGCCAAACGTCCCTTATCTAGTTTATCTTCTAAATCTGAGACATCAGAAACGTTACATTCAGTTGTAGGTGAAGAAAACCTAACCTTTCTTAGAGAAAGTGTCTCAAATACTAACAACATACAACCGATTACACCAGAGATAATGGATAATGTCCATCAATCCAAAAATTCTACAGTGATTAAATCAAACCCACAAAACAATAAAAAATCAAAACTTGAAATTTCTCATGCAGAGGAATCTGATAGACTAGAAAATCAACTTGCCCCACTCAAAGGAACATTATCTAAATCAAGTAACAAATATGTTTTAAATTGGTTACAACAAGAAGTCTTTTTGAAAAAACAAAAAATTGCATAAATGTTGAGAAAGCTGTTCTGGAATTCACTCCAGATATCAAACTGTTACTACAAATGTTAGAAGATACCTACCCCCTCCTTACGGATAAAAACATAAAAAGCCGTTTCACAAATTTAAAAAAGAAATTAAAAACAATTGACATGAGCAGAGAACTGGCAAACTTAAGTGAAACTAGTGATGAAGATTCAAACTAACACTCTCTCCAAATTTTTGCTCTTGAAATGGCATATACAATTCTCCAATGGAATATAAATGGCTTTAATCCACAAAAAGAGAATTTGCTACTGCTAATTAACAAGTACAACCCTGATATGATATGCTTACAAGAAACAAATAATAAAATCAACCTAAAACCACCATTAAAAAATTTTGGAACTCAACCTCCACAAAAATCTGTAAACTAACACAAGTGTCCATGTATGTTCAAAGACTCAACTACTTTCATACCAATAAAATAATATCTACTTGATGCCTTCCTCCAGGTCAAGTGTCTGACCTATCCACAATAATGTATATTACTATGTAAAATAACCTACTGTATTTGTCATATTGTAACTGATTTCAACATACTTTGTAAAGACTCAACATACAGAAATACTTTGTAAATATATCTGACTGTATTACAACCTTGTGGTCGCTCAAGACCTAGTTGTTTATGCGACCTTTATAAATAAATTATATTAAAAAAAATACCTGCGACCTCCCGGTCAGAGGCACTATAGTAAGTTCAGACGATGCCCTGAGCCATCTTCGCCGGTAGTTCCGATTGAAGAAACGTGTGATTGGGTTTGCATGGTTGTTATGAAAATCCAATTGCATTGCTTAAATATTTGTTGATGTGCTGAAACGGTACAATCATATGTAGATTTGGCAAAGGGTTATTAACATTCGTATTTTGTATGCTCAAGATCACCTGAGGACAAATTGTGATGCAGTACTGGTGTCTTACAAAGTTCTGTCAATTTAATTTATTTCAGAATTGTGTCAAAATTGAATTTCCGCCAAAAATATTTTAAAAAATATGGCATGTAAACTTTTGCTTTACCTACAACGTATACGTAATCACTATTAATACGTTTACAATGTAATGTTATAGGTGTGGGTCATAAGATGTTAGGAGATTCACATTTAGAGAATTGCACGTTAACTGCTCTCGTAGGTAATGTTGTGTATATTCTTCGGAAGTAGTGCAAAAATAAAACAAATGCAAAATATACCGGGTTTATTCATGGCGATACATGCAAAGTAAGTGCTTACTAACTCTTGGAGTTTTCCTTTATTCCCTTTATTCACTTTTCACACGCGCTGTAAAGCTTCGATACGGGAAAGCGCTGAAAACATCTTGTTTTTCACAAACAAAACGTGTTAAAACCACAAAGATTGATAATGAGAGTTGCGGTCAATCAGGCGCTCCATCTGACATGACGGCCATACGAGGTACACAGCTGCACCTGTTATCGATTAGTCCTTTGTTCTTTTCGTTTTCATTGCGCTCGTTTTGAGCGAATTCAAAAACTATAAGATAAGATGGCATGCAATACAGATAATAAGGCATCACACGAAGGAACCAATCATTTTATTAGAAGTCGTTATCTTGAAAATTGTTTTCGTGTACGTAAATTTAAACAATCTTATAAGTAATAAGTGAAACGATCGTGTTACTTTCTTATGCAGTTTATTTCCTACTCATTTAAATATTTGTAACGTTTGTTTCATAAGCTTTTAATGTTTCAACAAGAAAAAGTAGAATCCTAATCTATAATCGTTCAACTTATTCGTTTCCAGACGCTGATACATCAAATGGTCAAACAGTAGATTTTTGAATCAAACTTTACACTCATAATGGTTCAAAATTATTTTATCAATATTACCGTTGCCTAAAGGCAATTTTACTAATTGCATATAAATGCATTTTTACAGTCTCCAAAAATTTTTACTGTCTTCCAAATTTTTGTACTAAACTTTTTAATCGGAGAGCGTAAAGAGTTTCAAAAGACGCATTTTCGTTAAAATCTCTGAATTTTTGAAAATTGCGAAAGTCCAATTTTTTTGGCTTCTTCCTACAATTACAATATTGACGACAGATTTTTTCTTATAAAATCTTTTGTTCAAAAACACCTTAAAATAAGATCATATAGAATTTTTTGAAAATATGAGTAGTTTTTCCGTAATTTTCCGTAAAATGAAGTAATTTTTAAATTTCTTACACAATTATTTTTTTTAATGGTTCTAAATGTTCTTATAATTTTCTCCTCGTATGTACAAAACAGTAAACAACAGGTGCTAGTTTCATTTCCCGTGAACTCTGTATTTTCGAAAAATTGAAAAAATTGAAAAAAGTTAACACTGCAAAACTACAATATTGCAGTTAGACATTTTGGTCTTCAACAATATATTTTCTGAAAAAATTTAGAAAAGATATTTAAAGAAAGGTCATGTACAATTTTTAGAGAAAAAGCAGTAGTTTTAGAGTAATTTCTGCTTCACGATAATGTAGTTTATATGAAAACATTTTCTCAGAAACAGCTTAAAATTATTTCTTTTTTTCACAGATGACGCTTAAAATAATGGCGCAGTTCTCATTTTCGTGAATTTTCAAAAACTGTAAAAGTTATAATTTGTTAAAAAATAATTTTATTTTTTTATGTAGCGAAGAAAGCGCTTTACAGGATTGTATATGGACTGTAACCTAGCAAGCTTAGTACTAAATATTACAGGAGAGCGAGGATACTCTGGCTGGAGACCTCAATAATTAATAGTTTTGTCTGTGAGAATGTATGGGAGGAAAAGACAATTACAAGACGAAAAGAAAGTATAAAGTACGTTTGTGAAATCATGAATTTCTCTTTAGGGCAGTTTAAATATATCCTTTGGGAATCTACATTTGATTCATCGGCGTTGATTATATATTTTCCCAGGTTAAATATGGAAATTGTGGGGGAAGATAGAAAGGAAAAAAAAATATTTGATTGGTGACTTATATAATCATCAATCGTGTGAAGAATACATTCTCTGTGGAGTTGCTTATTTGATTCATACTAAGGCGCTTTGACGGCAGTGCGAAGGATTTTATTTTGGAATGGTTGGTGAGTTTACGTAACGAAGGTGAAGCTCCTCCCCAGATCGGACATGCATAAGTAATTATGGGACGAATGGCAGTTTTGCACATTAATAGGGAGAGATCTGCTTTAAGAAGTGACCTTTTGTTTATTAAAGGATACAATTTAAAAAGTGCGTCCTGTCATTCATTACATTTATTTAAAATGTGCGCTTTCCAAGTTAGTCTGATGTCAAGGAGCACACCAAGATATTTTATATGTTTATTTGGAGGATTCCAAGGAACGTTTTGATTATTAATATTTATGAGATTGGGATTGTTGATGCGCCGAAGAGTGAATATTTTATCTTCGCATTTGTATGGGTTTAAATTAAGTTTCCATGAAGTTGCACAATTCTGAAAAATGTTTAGTGCGTCTTGCAAGTGATGTATGGCCGAGGAAAACTGTGAGTCCGCTGCATAGATGGCTGTGTCGTCAGCATAAAGTGCTGTTGTGTGTTTGTCTCGAACGGGTATATCTAAAGTGAATGTGTTGAACAAAGTGAGAGAGGGGGGGAACCCTTGAGGGACTCCAGCAAGGATTATTGAGGGAGGAGAAATATAATTGTTTAATTTTACTAAGACAGAGCAATTTGAGATAAAACTGCATATTATGTTGAATAAATAGTCGGGAGTTCCTGTGTGTCGTAATTTGTAAAGTAAGCCTTAGTGCCAGATACGATCAAACGCTTGTGCGAAATCCAAGAAACCTGCTGTTTTCGGTATTTATTATTGTGGGGCCTGGGCGATGTTTTCAGTAATTCTTAAGAGATGGTAGATTGTAGAATGGTTTGTTTTGAATCCAAACTGACAGGAGGGGATGATATTATTATTGAGAAAAAAGTTTTAGTCTAAATTGAATTAATTTCTCGAATAATTTGCTTCATACAGATAGAAGATTTATAGGCGTGTAACTGGCGGGGTCATGCGATAAATTATGTGCTGTTTAGGCACCAATAGTTTAATACCAAGTCACTCATTTGGAGTCTTGTGAAATTCACTTCATATTTTCCTTCTCGAAAGGGAGTTACATCTTGTGAAATTTATTAACTTCATTTAATGCAGTTTTTCCTTGCCAAATCTATCAGCAATATTTATACATTATAAAACACGTTTTCGCTTACAAGTTCGAGTTTTTACTCAAATATGGAGAATTTATTTTTATAATTAAAATGGAAGATAGTTAGTACTAGATGTAATATCACTTGAACATATTAGTCTGTTTCATTGTAAAAATACTACATTTGAATAATATCTTAAAATTAATAGAATGAACGCTCATTTGTTGATTATTTCATTGTGTTAGTTGGAATCGAACTAATGAAAGAAAAGGACATTTCGTTTGTAGGTCATTCAAGCTTGCGAGCGAGAGATTCTGGTGATTGAAGGAAATATATCAAGATTTTAAGTTCTAGGAGTGTTCTAATTGCAAAATACAGCGAGTATATAATCGTGGAACAACAATGATAAGCGATCATCTGACACACATATGTAAACCTTCCTGATTTCTTTCCGAGAATAAGTACTGAACGATGTGAAACAATATTTGTTTGTGTTTTCGATTCTGAATGGTATATTATTAATAAATTTCGATTTTGAATATATGTATTTAGTACCTTTGAAATGATTCATTGATTACTGATTCCGAACGTGTCAACTTCTGAAATCATTAGTCCTGTAAGTATAGTGCATGTTTTCCAACGGCAAGTGGCGGTGATCTTCCCCCACTGGATGGCGAAATTTGGCGCCGACCTATCGTCGACTAGCGGGGTTTCCCCAACCAGGTATTTCCCACCAGCGGGGCACCACCCCAGTCGGGACAAGTCCTAAGTCCCCGACCAGCATGAGTGGTAGTGTAGTACTTGTTAGTGTAAATGTGTATGTAATATGCGAGGATAGGCAAGGACGAGAAAGGAAAGATCACTTGCGGTCCGTCGCCCGTTTGGTACGGTACTGCTCTGGCATTCACCTGGTGTTGATCGGGGAAACCACGGAAAACTACCGATCTGAGCAGCCGGTCCCTAGAATTCTCCTCCAGACAGCGACTGAATTCAACCTAGCTGACAAGCTAGCGTCGAAAATCCTACCGCTGGCGGGACTGGAACCTAGGACCTCCCAGTCAGAGGCACTGCAGTGACATCAGTTGATGCACTGAGCCACCGCTCCTGGTAGTACATTTGAACTTTTCTACAGCTCTTATTTTTGTGCGATTAAATCGCAAGGGTTCAGCTAGTAATGACGTTACTTCATTTTCATACCTCTGAAATGATCAAAGGTAATGTCAAGAACTCTTTTAATTTCTATGTAATTTGCAAAGCACAATAGTTACATCAAATGATTATTAAACGAAGGAAAATAAATAACGAAAATTCTAATATCAATTATATTTATAAATAGTACTGATATTAGTAAAATTAATAAAATTATTAGTATTGATATTAATAAAATTAATTTCAATACTATAATAATTAATACAAATATGCAATAATATGTTTATAATTAATAAATAATAATATTAATAATAAATTTACCAACTAGATTTTAAGGCTCGCGAACTCTCATTCTCGTTGTGCTATGAACTCGATAAAAGGAAAATACTGAAACAGAAGTACTAATATTCTATTAGTAAAACTTCTCTAATACGTCGAGAGTGATGAAAGTCTTGAACCTGATTGGCGAATAATTTGTAAGTAAAACAATCCAAAGTTTCTGTCAGCTTCTATCGACGCTCATTAACACTTACGTGCGTAGAATAATACTTCCAAGAGAGGAGTAGAGCCTGGGTGTAGTGATGCATGCAGGTAAATGACTAAACATAAATTCCAGAACAAGTAGTAGGAGTGTCCCACAAAGTCTAAATTACTTCTGGACATGCGTGGTGGCAAGTGCAAAACAAACACAAATTAATAGTTTTTCTTACATCACAAAATACGAGCAATATGAGCCATTACCCTACCCGTAAATCGTTCCTGCCCTCGCTTTCAAATTGCACACACATCTGATACACACAACAGCACGAGATGTATCTCAATATTGATTGGAAAGATTCGTAATTAATGACTGACGTTGCTGGCAAACAGAACAAGTCAACATTCGTGCAGCACGATATTCAATGAATATCAGAAAGACTGTCAACTACTATGTTATCTGAATAATGTTCAATTCTCAGATTCATTTCTTCAAACAATGAAGAACTTCAAACAGTATTAAAACAGTTTATGTATACAATGTATTTCAACAAAGGTAGTAAACCAACTTTTACCTGGTAGTAGCAGTGGATATCTACAATAGTACACATGCATTTGCTTCCTAGAGGCGATGAGACAAAGCTACATTTTAATGCTGCTGTTGTGTATGAAAATTCCTTCATACTCCTTGACAGAAATAAGAAATGGGTTTCATGCTCTATTACAAGGCATCGTACAGAACTCTACAGCGTCATCTATACCAGGAGAACACAGAACTCGGATCCAAGAACTTTCGTTCCGTTTGCCAGACAACGCAATCGAAATGAACGGTTATTGGATCGACAAGGACAACCAAGTAGTTGAAGAAGGCGCACATGTGGATTTTTTTAAAACATTTGAAGAAGTCGTTGGAATTCCAGCACATTACGAAAAGGTATCTGCAAAAGGGAATCTGCTGTCTGATGTTGAGCTTCTTAAACAAGGTCGAGTAGATGTCTCGTATAATAAGTTTTATTATAGCCTCGCTAGATACGAGTTCGTGGATTTTTCTGTACCTTTCGGTGAAAGTCCTCTGTGCATAGTAGTAAGAAGTGCACCGTTTATGCCATTTGTACAACTGCTTCGCCTACCGTTCCGTGTTCTCGCCTGGACTGCTGCTTTTGGAACGCTGTCAGTCATGGTATTTGTTTTGCGCATGATGAACATAGTTTACACCCAAACGCGTGACAGAAAATTGCACTTAAAAAATCTTTCCTTGAGTGCAGTCTGTTTTGACGTGCTGCAGGTCGCTTTCACCGGATCTTGCCGGAAGCCACCTACAGTGTCCTCGCTTCGAATAGGTGTGGGGTCTCTTTTGCTGTTTTGCCTCGTGATGGGCAACGCATATCAAGGGAAACTGTTGGGATACATAACTGCTCCACCACGACTTCCGGAGCCACAAACTGTCGAGGATCTGGCTCGTGTTTTGAAACGCATCTTCACGTACAGTGCTTTATCCAGTGTTTTCGAAGACGAAGAAACTACCGACGCACGTAAAAGAATTTACAGGCAATTAGAAAAGATACCAATTGGCAGCACGGAAAAATATATGGAGATTGTACTTCAAAACGATGGCTATGGAATACTAATGACAAATTTGTTTTTCGACACTGTATCTTCCAAGAAGAACTTTTCACAAGGCAAGGAAGGTATGTTTCATCTGGTTCCTGAGTGCTTGGTCACGCCAGGTCATCTCGTGTTTCTAGTTTTGAAAAATTGGACGTTAAACCAACGTTTTCGAACATTCACCATGCGGATACAAGAAGCTGGACTGTTCAATCATTGGAAAAGTCTGACTCGCAGTCACATGGTGGCAAATGGAGTAATGTTACCTTACTCACATACCCTACAGACTCAGAAACAAGCTTTGAGTCTGGAAAGAATGGCGGGGGCATTTTTATTAATGGCGCCTGGAGTTGGAGCAGCAACGTTAGCGTTTCTTTATGAGATTATGGTTCACCATTGTGCGTTTCTTCGGAGACTTTTGTTAAAAGACACAGAATCGAATAAAAGCCCTTTGCTTGTTTTGATGAATGACAATTTTAGACCATGCTCAAAGCCTTCTCAGAGTTGACGTAATGGCGAACTTTTTTAAATTCGTCGCGCATGCGCCATGGGCAGCACGCGCTCTTCGAGGGCCGCTGAAGCAGCAGCGAGTCCGGGACACGCGCCAGCAGTGCCGAGCCAGAGAAGCGAGAGTCTACCAGGACACCGTCGGACGTTTATTACATGATTTTTTTATTTTCACTGGCAATAATTATTTTTCATTTCATTTAATTATTTTAATTAAGAGAAAAATAATAAAAAATTCAGAAATTAATATTGCTTGAGAAAATCACAAAATTAAATTGTGTTACTCCAACAAAATGTGCTATATTTTACGATTTAAAAATATTTATTTTTCAAATCGTTTATGTGATAAAATAAGTATTAAGCAAGTCAATAAAATAAGTATCATTATATTTTAGTTTGATTATTTTCCTAAAAGCGTTTCGTTTCTGATATACGGAAACAGTGTGTGTTACTTGGAAGTACTGATTCACGACGCCACTAGATTACTATCACTTCATCTTGGGCGCTTAATCTAACTTATCAACGCAATGCGTCTCTTCGCCCCTGGTCGACCGTTGAGCCCGGTGTAATCCTCCATTATCTCGTTATCTTATTGCATTTACCGCCTAACAATGCATGGGGTGACAAACGTATGATGTACATTATGTGTTATATAAAATAGTTCATAATTTAATCGTCAGAATGCGTTTAATACCTGAAAAAATTATGTTACCGCTGAGTTACACTATGCAATAAAGGCCGCTCCACAACAGCCCGTGAACGGGAACGGCAAAGCGAACGGGAACGTAAAGAAAGTTGAAAGTCGGATATCTGAAGCAGGCGTTCACAAAATGACGGGAACGGGAAGGGTGGTCAACATTTATCTTGGCCATTGTAGAAATCACGACCGTTAGTAAGTATGTATTAGTAAGCCCTGATGAAGGAATTAAATATTCCGAAACGTTGGCAAACTAGTGTAATTCATTAATTGACCGATCCCGTAATCCATTACCCTACTATTTATCTTGGCCTGGGAACGGTAGGCCTCTCGACCAATGAAAGTGCAGCAAATGGCGATGAAGGTTTCCAGCTGATCGAGCGAGCGGCACTGGTTCGGAGCAGAGTTGTGAGTGTAGTGCGATATTGAGGTTAGAGCGTTGATTTGCTTGGTTAAGGTATGAGGTGGGCTTTGTTAGTCATTACTGTGTCGTTTTGGTTCTTTTCAGTAATTACAGTATGTTTTACTATTCATATTAATACTTAGAATTAAAATTTACCACAAAAACAGTTTTTATGTTTCATTAAAGTACATTGAAGTTGTTTCTTTATTGATAAAATTTTAGTTAGTAGTATTTTCCGTAAGTTCGTTGTAGATGTTTTGCATTTTTTCATTCTTACGATTTTCTTTTTCTTCTAACTAATATTCTTTCTTTTAAGTATGCATTATTCATAGCAGCATACGCAAACACAACAGACAGTTGACAAAACAAAGAGTGAACAGAGTAGCGTAGCTAGAAGTACTTCGGTTTCGGCAACAGTTTCTTGAAGTTCTCTTTTTCGCCGCGACTGGTTCCTAGCGCTATTCTTCTTCCCATTGGCGTTTATTGTGAAGCGCACGTATTTCGCGATCACGTTCTCATTCTCGCCTTTGTGTTGCAGTTCCCGTTCGTTGGCTTTTGAGGAGCGGTTTCTAGAGGGGCTAGCCAGCACCTCTAGGACTGAGCGTGTAGAGCCGAGTCTTCAGGAACGAATAGATAGTGTCAGCGCCTCGTGTACTACGTTGACAGAAGATACGTCACGGATTGTACCCTACTGTAGTTTGGTGACCGAGCTACTCATAAGTACATCTTCTTTTGGACGGTTGAGTATTTCTGAGCTTGGTTGTGCTCTCCTGGCAAAATCTGTTAGTTGATTTTGTTTCCTGTTATTAGTTAGATTATGGAAATTTGTAAAGAAGACTCAAATAAACTGTGTTTTTTTAGATTTCTCTCACAGATTTTGATACATTTCAAATAATGTTTGCATATTTTTCACTTACTGCATATATTATTATGCAAATGAGACATGCGAAATAATCATATTGGGAGTATTTTTGTCATATCTATGCTAAGATAGTGTTTTATTCGCTATTTTGCGATCACGTAGTTCCGTATTCAGTAGCACACATAGGGGTTGTTTCTGTGGATGGACGCTTACAAAAGCCGTTCTATTTCTTAACATTATACATATAGGTTATTTTTAACATTCAGAAACACTCTAAATATCTTCCTCTAACCAATGTTTCATTACCACAATGAATTTAACTGAAAAAGTTTTAAAATACTATTTGTAAATTCTTAGAACATAAGTATCAGTTATTACTTTAGTATAATTGTTTTACAGCCTGACTGAAATGTTTTCGAACTTAAAATACTTATCAGATTGATTGTTGAAATATTTTTTTGAAAATGTTTTAGAGACAGTATGCAATGGTTATTATTATTATTATTATTATTATTATTATTATTATTATTATTATTATTATTATTATTATTATTTATTAAACCAGTCGATAAATCAATAGTTTCAGTTATTAGTATTAAAAATTAACAATTGAGGGAAAAATAAGGAATTTCAGCGAAAATGAGACCTGCAAGATATTCTTACGTCCGTTACGCTATCCGACAGCAAAATGTAATTAAAAATACGGACTTTTTTTAATTTTAAGATTTCCCAGTGGCTTCATATAAAGTACTCCCAAAAATTAAAATGTGGATATAAAAGCCGCGACATCATACAGATCGGCTGGGGAACATCAATTTTGAAGAAAATCGGGACATGAACCTTAGGACTTAGACACAGTAGTGACATCATTTGATGCCCTGAGCGACCTAATCCGGTGGCATTGGTTGGGGGAACTATACATTTTTACTTCGCAATCGCAACTCGTTCCCAATCATGGAGTTAGGAATACAGGGAGATGGCATGACGTCACATAATTGAAATGATTGAAGGCGTTGTCATTGTCAACAATATTATTTATTTTAAAAATAGCAGCTTTCGATGGCTTAGCCATCATCATCAGTTTTCTGGTACAAGAAAAATATAAAATTAGAATTAACATAGTTACCTAATTTTAAAAACATCTTAAGAAATGAAAGGAGAACAATTAAAGAAAAGAAAAAGAAAGAATGAAAGAAAGAAAGGGGGACGGAGAGTTAGATCTTTATAATATAAAATAATTTATATAATTTAAAACATCTTAAGAAATGAAAGAAGAAGAATTAAAGAAAGGAAAGAAAGAAGGGGACGGAGAGTTATATCTTTATGTAATATAGTAGTTTTTTAAATTTAAGCAAGAAAATGAATGAAAATATAGTACATGTACAATTTTGAGAGAGAAAATACGAAAAGTAAGTTGAACCGTTTCTTACCTGCTGTCTGGGAGCCACAAAAACGACTACGTTGGCTCGGGCGTGTCCCGCAGCTTAAGAACCGACCGTGGGGTGGAGGAGGAGGGTTAATGGCCTGGGTGCGGTGTGCTGTGTTGTGTCAGCCCCGAAGTGTGTGGTGTGAGGGTGGTGTCAAAAAAGTAATTTTAGCAGAGGGGAGGGGTTGTAGTTTATGTTTACATTCAGTAGGTTACTATTGAGATGAATGTGAAGGTTTTCCAATGTTAATCTGGTATGATATTGATTTTCTATTTCCAGTATGTGAATGTCTGTGTGTGGATTGAATGTGTGACCTGTCTGAAGTAAATGATTGGCAAAGTGAGATTTGCAGGTGTTGTGTTTCCAAGCGTGTATATGTTCTTTAATTCTTGTATTGAAAGTTCTGCCTGTTTGACCAATGTATTTTGCTTCGCAATCGTGGCAATGTAGTGCGTAGACACCGCTTTTTTCTAGAAGATCTGTGTGTGTTTTAGGAGCTAAGATTTTTCTGAGAGAATTTTGTGTTTTGAATGAAACTTTGATACCGGCTTTGTGTATATTGTGTGCGACTTTTTCTGAAAGTTTTCCAAAATATGGTAAGCAAGTGTACTTGTCTGATGTTAGTGTTATGTTAGAGAGTGTAGTGTACATTTTCAGTTTTCGTTTGTGAATTTTGCGGCGTAATATGTTGTTGACAAGAGCTGTGTTGTAACCGTTTGCTATAGCAATGTGTTGAATAGTGTTCAGTTCTTGCAGAAAATGAGATTTCGTGAGAGGCAGGCTTAGTAATCTGTGTAACATGTAGTGGAAGACGGCGTGTTTGTGTTGAATAGGGTGTTGTGAAGAGTTGTGGATGACACTGTCTGTGTACGTCGGTTTTCTGAAAATATTGAATGCATGTTTGTTTTCAGATATGCTGATATTGAGGTCTAGGAAATTGATAGATTTGTCTTCATTCTGTAGTTCTGTAGTGAATTTTATAGTAGGATGTATGTTGTTGAGGAAGTCAGTAAAGTGGTCGATTTGTCTAGTCGTACCGGTCCAGAGAACAAGGATGTCGTCTACGTAACGGTGCCAATATGTGATATATTTGAGAAGTGGATGATTTGAGAGGAAGATGGTCTGTTCGAAAGAGTCCATAAAAATATCTGCAAGGAGAGGAGAGAGGGGTGAGCCCATAGGAATTCCTGAAGTTTGTCTGTAAAATTTATTGTCAAAAGTGAAGTAATTTTGGTCCATGCATAGGTTGAAGAGATTTTGGAGTTCATCACGAACGGGTATCGGACATGATGATTTGTCTAGTAAGTTACGTAGCAGTAATTTGCAATGGCTAAGCCATTGATGATGGCTAAGCCATCGAAAGCTGCTATTTTTAAAATAAATAATATTGTTGACAATGACAACGCCTTGAATCATTTCAATTATGTGAATGTCAACTACAACTCACCACTGAATCAGTATGACGTCACAAACTTGAAGCCAACTGAAGCAAGGATCCGTCGTATTGCAGTGCCCTAAATGCTTGTAGATGTCCTCGTGTTGAGGTGTATTATTTGTCAGAGTTGCTAATATTTAAAAGCCTTAATCAGATTTACAAGCTTTCGTAATAGTTTGTCGTGGTTACTTGTGTGGTTTAGGGCCGGTTTCACCAAACGAAGAGTAAGAGTTTACTCTGGAGTAAATCACGTTTACACGAGAGTATCTTCTGGGAGCGTTTCACCAACACTTTACTCGAGTGTAAATCGCATACACGAGAGTAAATTCGAGAGTAACTTTACACGGCGAAGATCCGTCGAGTAAAATGCGGAGTAAGCTTAGTTTTCAACGTGCGTGTACCTGCGACGTGTTGTTATGGCTCGACGATTGCGAATGATGGTATTTGAAGATGATTCCGGCGATGATTCGGAATATTATCCTGTAATGCGAAGACAAAGATAGGTGTAGGAGAGAATGGATTGGTTTCCCAATTATGACGATCGAGATTTTGTGACGAGGTTATGTTTGACCAAATTATCAGCTCTTCTATTTTGAAGAATTGAAGCGAAATAATTTGCATACTAAAAAATAAATATAAAAAATATATTCAAGTAGTAGAATTATTTCATAAACTATTATTTCTGAATTGTAGGTACCCATTTACAGGCAATCAGTCCAGAATCAAAATCAAAATAGGATATTCTATTAAAAATCATTTAAATCGTGCAAGTACGTATTTTATTTGTGAAGTAAAACTCATCGGGTACATTATGAACAGTGGAGGACTTTGTAAATTTATTTTTCACCGATGTGGATTCGAAATAAAGTAAATATATGACAAGAAAAGGAAAAATAAGAACAATAAGTACTTATTTATTTAATCAAAAACAGTAATAAACGGTAATAATAATAAGAGAACGTATGGGGGAGATCATCTGCGTACGTTTTCTTGAGTTCCAGAATCCCTTCCCAACGTTTTAACTATAACTAATAGTTGAAAGATGAATAAAAGTTAAAAAATAAAACAAACAAATATTTCTTTTAAAAGCGCGAGGTTAACAACATTTGAAAAACTAGACATTTTCGTCCTAGTTGGTAATAATATACATTCGAAAACCTAGACTAAGTAATATTAAGAAATAAAGATACAAAAACTAAGAAACTAGCTACGCTATCTCAAATAACCACACAAAACTAAGAGCAAGACGACGCAAAGAACTTCCAAATCTGAAATGTAAGGAAATAACCAGAGGTTCCCGTTGGTCCGCAATGGTTCACAGTGTTACTCTCGTTCACGGCCTCTTGAATCACTCTCTACTGTGTATGAAAAATTGCGTGTTCAGCAGGTACGCGGAGTAAATTGGGGAGTATGTACTCTAGAGTAACATAACCCTCCAGAAGCGTGGTGAAACGCTTATATTTTACTCGAGAGTAACTATCGTGGAGTAATGCTTACTCTCGAGTAACTACTCTTCACTTTACTCGGCTGTTGGTGAAACCGGCCCTTACTGCTATACAAATCATTCCGGGAAGGCGTGGAACACTTTTTCTTGTAAGTAGTTACTTTATTTGGTTTGGAGAACATAGTAAAATTAGAATATATAGGTTAATTTTCACGATTTGTCTCTTCATTTCAAAGAGGAGAGCACTGTGGATTGGTTGTGCAAAAAGAAACCGAGTGAAAACGGCAAGATATGCTTGGTTCATTTTCAAGGAGAGGATTTTGATAGAATTTCTTTACGATAGTACGTTTGTGGAAACTCGCAATTCCAACAGTGTTAGCAACTTTTCTACCATACCTAAGAGGAATAAATGTTCAGAAATAATTATTCACTGAAGACGTCTTCAAAAGAATAACTAACATTATTATTTATGATGCATTCTACAAAGAAACCCGAAAGTTTTGCACAATGTTGACATTAGTTGTATAATTGGCTCATCTACAAACTTTAAACTTTAAGATCCAGCTATTTTTAATTCAGATGTGAGTAGTTAATGTTTATGTAGGGAAATGGTGAAATAAAAAGTGACAATGTGCTGTTTTAAATCATATAGATGTATGGTAACCGGACCTAGAATATTGTGATAACACTAATTTTAAGAATATTTCGTAATAATGTGGGCATCACATGCTCCTTCAGAATGTTGGCAGTGTTCAGGTTTTGTTACACTTTCTGAATAATCGTGTGAAAAATTACAAATACAGAAGAAACACATTTAGTAATGTAGAATTCTCGACGTATTAAGTTTGGGGTTATTTTGGTTTTCAGGCACTGAAAATACTGTACAGTGACCCCACAATTTGTAATGAAGAATCTCCTTTTTAGTTATTATAAACTTGAATATTCCAAAGATTATTAAATTTCATTGAAAAATGAGTAATATCCATTTATTACCTTGTTTGAGAGACGTGTTTTGGGCACATTTACATGGCGGACTGACTTCACTGGCAAAACATGGCAAATGTTGGTAATGCCACCACCATGTATCCACAGCTTCATGTTCCCGACAAATACCACATCCAAATAATCAGCAATCGTGCAGTGAGTCCTCCGCCTTGCACATTTTCTCAGGCGGGCATCGCCCCATGGTGGAGGTCGAGGCCCTAGCCTTCCGAATAAGGGCGGCGGTGGCGGCATCCCGTCCCGCCAGACGCCGACGCCGACGCCGTCGCCGCCACGCATGCAAATCGGACGCCACGACGCAGGGGGCCCAGGTGCCGGACGCCAGCAGAGGGCGTGCCGGTTGCTAAGGGCGCTCTGCACACGTCCGTTTCCACTGTTTGCATGCGATGTAACTAGGTTGCCAACAATGTTCTTGTAAAAGGGAGGGTAATCGATAAGCAAAAATAAACAATAATAATTATTATTATTAATATTAATATTATTATTATATTTATTATAAACATTTTTATAAATATTTAATTTAGACTAACGTAAGCTCTATTGCCTTCTTCTCTCAATTTGCGATTCAAGTGAAAATATGCATTCCCAAAATGTTAATGAAGATGTTCTGAGCGTCTCTTTTTATTTTAGTTTATAGACGGAAACATGCATGTGTGTATCATGCATGTGTGTGTCATTGTTCAGTAAAATGATATTCATGATTTCTATTCTAAATTACATAAACGATACAATGAAGATGATGTTAGTCATGAGATAAAATGAATGACAGCAAATGTTAAAAAATTACCAACAGGAGGACATTTAAAATACAAAGGAGTACGAGTGGACATTTAACGTCAATGAAGGACTGTCCTTCCAAATGCAGAATAGTTGGCAACCCTAGATGTTACCGTTATTTTTGACCGTCCATAAGGCATATTTTCTAAATTCTATAGAAGACACGTACTAATATTTGTCGCTTTTATTATTCACGTATCAATGCATCACATTTATTACATAAGACATTTACAATTGCATGAGGAACGGACAACTATTTCTGGCTATTCTCCCCTTGATTAGTCGTCACTTTTGGAGTCAATAATGAACTTGAAACACATAACTGATATTTGTGTAACAAAGAAAATCATAAAACACTAAAAAAGCACTTTTAGATTGATTATAATGCGCTTAAAGTTCTTAATTTTGATTCGAACGGATTGGCACTAAGCGGCTGAATACTTTTATAGTACATCCCACAAATGTACATATTTTTTCCAACGAATAAATATGTAAAGATAAGCCAGACGTGAGTAACATTTAACCGTCATATCAACAAATATGTTTTAAATATATTACTGGATATTATCTGAATTTTATTCGAAAATAGAGGTATGAAGTTGAACGGTTTCTGAAGGCGAGTTGGCGGCAAAACGTTTTAGCAAGCCTTGATGCTACATTTTCTTGAGACAATAATATTTGAAATGTAGACATTGTGGCTTTGAGTCTCCAAATGCGTGTTACTTTTGTTTGGATTTGTTATGCGTTATCTTCAGGCATTTGCGTGAGCAAATGTTAATTTGTTACTTAAATAACTTTAAGCTATTTTTGGTTATTTTAAGGTTAGTTGTTTGTTGTTAATAAATTTACTTTCAAACAGTTGATAGTTGTTTATTAAAGAATTATAATTAGTTACGGGCAACTCCACCACAATGTCCAACTTTACCATCCTACCAGATCACTACTCCAGAATTCATCACAAAAATAAATTGTTACTTTTAGTACATTAGCTTAAAAACGAAGCAGAAGATGACAATACTCACAAGCAGAAGATAAATTAACGTTACTAAATTACAATTAGTTCTATGAATTTGCGAAGAAAGTGCAGTTATGTGAAACAGTTTCATGCGAATTATTTACTTTATTAACGTATTCTTAAACACTGTTGGGATAAATACCGTTACCACTCAGAAAAGAAGTTTTTTGCAGATTGGTGTTGCTTCCATTAACAAATGTATACATAATATCGTAGGCTTCCGCGGCTAGAGTCATGATCTGGGCTGTCCGGGTGACGCCGCGACGAAGGCTGGGGTGCCGACGTTTCGACCAACATATCGCGGTCCTCTTCAGCAGCCAGCCCTAGGCAGTACAGCCCTGAAGAGGACCGCGATATGTCGGTCGAAACGTCGGCACCCCAGCTTTCGACGCGGCGTCACCCGACAGCCCAGATCACAAATGTATACATAAACAACGGGATATGTTGGTTACCCAAGAGAGAGGAAATGTTCAAGTTGGAAAGAAAAATTGCACGGTGAGAGATATAGATAAATCAGGATACAGCAAACCATAAAAATTACAGTTAATTAAATAAATATTATTATCACGTAATGAATTAACATTACTATGCATCTATTCAATTAAGTGCAAATCTATAAATCTACGGACCACACATTCGATGTGTTGAGATGCTATGTGACTGTAAGTGCATCTGAGGTAAAAATCATATTATAATATGATAATGTTTTCAAAACGAAGCATTACGTTAGCACCATTTAATGTAAAAAAAGGACAGTCTGATGTATCACACTAATTAGAAAACAAATTACAAAAGCTAATGTTATATATAGTTTTACTACAGACATTATTGAGAGAAATATTTAAAGAAAGAAAACAATATGACATTCATATCGACTAAATTTAAATGAAATTTAAATCATTAATATTGGCTCAAGTTTACGCCTGTCCGTAATATAAAATAATAGAAAAACTTAAATTGAAAATGAATGTTATAAATTTACGCACAGACTTCGAAACTGATATTAATAGGGGGCCAGGGTATTAAATAACAGAGGTATAAACATTTTGTAAAATAATGTATTTCCGCAGTAACATGCCAATCTGGTAATCACACGAGATATTGATTACAATACTTACTCCGCACTGCTTGTAGATGAAAGTAAAAGTGAGTAGTATCAAATAAGGTAATTAATGATCAGTAGTCGGGAAACCTCCTCGCCCGATATGTTATACGAAAGCAAAAAAGTTGGGCAGTAACTTATTACAGGGGCAACGTATTAACTCCTAAACTGTGACGGCGGCGCGTCGGAGTGGCGGTCAAGCGCCTGGGAGAGAGGGGGCGGGGTGTTGTTGGCGGACGTAGCGGGCGCCGCCGTCGGTGGGCGGGGCGTCGGGTCAGCGGGAGGTCGCGTGCGCACGCACTCGCTCCGGGACACACACGCAACGACGCCAGCCGCCTCCCACCCAGATGCCAGATCAAACGCCCACACACACGCCTAATCCCTCAAGCGCTCAACCGCCCAAATCCCTAATTGGCCCACTGAGCTCAGTGCATCAACTGATGTCAGTGCAGCGCCTCTGACCGGGAGGTTCTAGGTGCGAGTCCTGACGGAGGCAGGATTTTCGACACTAGCTTTTCAGCTAGGTCGAATTCAGTCGCTGTCTGGAGGAGAATTCTAGCGGCCGGCTGTTCTAATCGGTAATTTTCCGTGGTTTCTCCGGTCAACACCAGGCGAATGCCGGAGCAGGACTCTAACAAACGGGCCACGGACCGCGCATGATCTTTTCTTCCTCTTCCTTGTCCTATCCTCTCCCCTTACACACACACACACAGACACACTTACACTAACAGGCATTACACTACCACATATTCCGGGACACCGGTCGGGAGCTTAGAGCTTGTCCCGGCTGGGGCGGTGCCCCGCTGGTGGGAGAGTCCTGGTTAGGGGGAAACCCCACTAGCCGACGGTAGGTCGGTGCCGGATCTCGCCATCCAGCGGGGAAAGATCACCACCATCTGCCGAGGAAAAAGACATACACTACACGTACGGGACTAATGACCTAAGCTGTTAACGCGCCCGGAATCACCAACCAACCAACAAATCTAACTTTCCTAAACAATTAAGCACCAAAAGACCTATCCGATGAACTCTCTGTCCCCTTAAACCTAGCCGCTGTTTACCGCCCGAACACGAAACCGTTCTAATTAGGTATCTTCCATTCACCTAGCCATTTAAACACTCAAACAATACGTCTCACTAGATCCGATCAATCGCCCTAACTTCTATCCTCTCAGATGCTCCCTTCAAACGCCTAACCGCTTACCCATCTAAAACACTAACCACTCAAACGCTTTAACTTCCAAACCTCTAATCGCCCAAGCGCCTAAACACCCAAACGCTAAACCACCCAAACACCTAATCCCTTGAACTCTTATCTTCTAACTCAGAAACTCTTAAATGTATAACCACTCAAACTCCCAACTGTCCAAACACCAACCTTCCCTAATCCCTGCCCACCAGAACACACGATCACGATAGTTCAACCCTCTCGGATTACAAGTCCTCTTCCCCAAACTCCCTCCATCCCACACCTCTCTTCATTTCAAACTTGCGCTAGGTAACAATTCACGTCAGGTACCACACCTCCAGCCACCCTCCTCGCTCAATTGCCATCCAATACTCTCTCAGATCCCATTTACAAGTTCCAACGCCAGCCTGCCCAAAAACATTCGTCCAAATATTTCAAATCCATTCAAATATCAATCTGCCTAGCGTTCCATTGACGCACTTGCTCACCGCAAGCCCATTGCCCTTGCTTTCAGGTATTTGGCTGTCACCATCACATGTAAGAAGATAAATGTATTTCTGCCTCCTCGCTCACAACTTCGAAAGTTTGTTTGCTGCAACTCGCCTCCCGATCGAGCAACTTACTCCAAGAGAACTGACAAGAATTATCCTGCCTACACAGAAGTTGTTGCACTTCCTTTCCATGTTTACAAAACGAGTGTTTGTCCTATTTCAAATAGAGTGTTTTTTATTAAAAAATAAAATGTTATAAAAGCCGACCTGGATGGCCGAGGTGGCTAAGAGCGAGTACCGACTCAGCGCTTCGGTCCGAAGGGGCGCGGGTTCGAGTCCCGCCTTGGGCTTGGTTGTTTGTCCCTTGACTTTGTGTGTGTTGTCGCGGAGGGCCTCGCGTTCTGCTGACCCCAGATCAGAAGAGCCCGCAAGTGTTTGTCTAGTGTATGGTCGAATATTCGGGACGTAAAGGGCAACCGGCTGTCGGCTGGATAAAAGCCCTAGAAAAAAAATGTTATAAAAAGAAATAAAATACTTCAATTTCCTTTGAGAAAGATTTTCTTAAGCCATTTTAGAACAGATTTATTTACTGTCGTACTTTTTTATAATATTAATAATAAAATAAATGGACATTATACAATCAGAATCTGCATGAATATGCACGGTAATATTCAAGAAGTAAGCATACAGAAATAAAAAAATATACCTTTGAATATTTATTCTACGATTAAATTGATAGACTAGTGGTGCTATAGAATGATAGAGACTTTCTCGTACTAGTTACTTTCCTATTTCCTTTGTCGTCTAAAAGATTATGAGGGCCTCTCGAAGTACTTACCGCTCCTATTGGAGATGGTGACGAGCACACCCCGAACATCGCATAGACCTATCTTGGTCCTGTACCTTCATACCTCCCCACTGTGCCCAATCAGAGCCTCATATTTTAAAAAAATTGATTTATGTTGTTAGCAACCACATTAGTGGGGTGAGTGAAGCGAGCAATACTTCCAGCACCTATTATGATTGTGATGAGCACACAAGTGCTCTGATCGGTAGTTTTCCGTGGTTTCTCCGATCAACACCAGGCGAATGCCAGAGCAGTACCCTACCAAACGGGCCACGGACTGCACGTGATCTGCCTTTCCTCTTCCTTGTCCTTCCTCCCCTTACACACACACACTAACATGCACTACGCTACCACATATTCCGGGAGACCGGTCGGGAGCTTAGAGCTTGTCCCGACTGGGGCGGTGCCCCGCTGGTGGGAGAGTCCTGGTTAGAGGGGAAACCCCACTAGCCGACGGTAGGTCGGCGCCGGATCTCGCCATCCAGCGGGGGAAGATCACTACCATCTCCCGAGAAATAAAACATGCACTACACTAACGGTGTAGGTGTATTGTAACCGGAGTCACAATAACTGAGAAAATGTGAAGTGTTCTTTAGACGCCGCGCCGTTAGGTGGCATCTGGGAGAAGTGTGGGTCAAAACAGCATAACTAGTTTACACTAAGAGGTTCGGAAACTAACCAGAACTTCGGAAAGAACTTCGAGAAAGTTTGTACTATTCTGTAGCTTAACTAAATTTACAATTGTTTGCATTCAGTACATGTGCTATAAATTTCTTTTTAAAAATTTCTCGAAAACAAAAGTTTTCTGTGAAAATGTGCCCAAAGTTTCGCTTTTTCAGACAATCTCGAAACTTTTTTTCTCAAAAACAGCTCCAAATGTTTCATACTGGAACATTTTAATCTAACATCTTAATAAAGCTAATATGTTGACGAAGATGACCTTTTTTAATTCTTCTCATAAGAACGTAAACAACACCTCATCGGAATTCCCACAATCCAAATGTTTCACTACAAAGGTGCACCAGGAATAATTCTTATATGATATTAATGAAGTTATGTTTCGTTTCTGCTTTTATGGGATCAAAAAATAGAGAAAATGTTAAAAAATATATATGGTTTTTGATTACGTGAAACATGTAAAACTTGAAATTAAGCAAACCATTTTGTTCATTGAAACTACTGTGAATAGGAAACTAACAAATAAGTGAAAGTCTGTGTCATTCTGTAGCACCACCAGTAACTCTGTGTAATCCAGAGTAAATTCATCGCGGTATAGAAGACAATCAAAGTAACTGAACGTCATTTAATATTATAACAGAACCGACATTTTTTAATAGTCTGGGAAAATAATAGAGTTTAGACATTTTTGTATAGCATTTAGCTAATGAATTAAATCGAAACCGAAACTGATCACTTGGTAAGCCTGGAATATGCATCCTCTTTTCCCTCTGAATATTGTAATTAGCCACTTACACATTTGTGACAAATGTCAATAAATTGATAAATAATACGTTTTACGCTCAAAACTATGTGATTGCACTACAATATCACCATATTATCAAAAAAAGAAATGAATGTGCTACTCAACAAAACATTGGGGGTATATAGACGTCACTAGACAGCATCGTGGCGCTATCTTGTGACGGAATGTTGAAGCTTGAAGTTTCTTCTCTTGCCGACAGATGGTACTCTTGTACAAGCAGCAGAGCTCGACGATGCGTGAGACATAAAAAGACCTTCCAAAGTGGAAAAGACGCACATCTTCTGAATTGGCATTAAAGATGTAATAATGTTAAATGCCCTTGGGTTTACTCAACGGAAGGTGTAGTTCATATAAGAAAAAAGTATTGTGAAACAGGATACATAAATTTCATCTTTTTAATTTAATGTGCCTTTTTCGTTTTCTTTGAAGAATTTTTTTCTTTTTTTTTCTTTTGGGGACTTCTTCTAGTTTCAGGGGATGCTGATTTCGACTACCCTCGCCGGGTACCCCCTATGTCTCTCACGTGGACACACAAACCTTTACATTAGATACTGACTCTCTTGCGGGCTCCTCGGTCAGTGGTCAGCAGACTCACAAAGCCTTCCGCGACAACACACATACATATAAAAACAAGGGACAAACAAGCATGTGCACGGCAGGAGTGGAACCCGCGATCCTTCGAGGCGCTGATTCGACACACGATCTAGCAATCTCGCCACCTTGGCTGTCGTTTTGTTTTTCGAAGAAAAAATAATAAAACTGAAAATGGACTGATAAGACACACAATGCATGTATTCCCACGAGGATTCGAGCCTGGAACCACGTTATCCAGTCAAACAGAGTGAAATAGTCATAAAGATGGCATAGATCCGACTTTTACCGATAACCCTGAATTTTTGACAATTGCAAACATTTGAGAATTTTGGAACCCCTTCCTTCAACAGTATTGAAAATTGAGTGTTTTCTTCAAATTTATTTACGGAAATCTCTCTATATGAAAATTGATGTTAGTATGTAACAGATCGATGAACTCCGACGCCGTTTGACCGATCTCCAGGAAAGTTTGCACATCTACGTGTTTTTTCAAGGAGAAGGTTATTATGCTGTTCGTTTTGTTATAACTTCACTAGACGGAGTTGCAATCCAACATGGCGCTTCAGTTAAATGCAATTCCCAACCCACCTGGGCTTCATTGTTGCCGGGCGTTGCCGTGTGACGCGGGGCGAGGCCCAGAGGACAGAACGAGCGGGCGGCCCGGGATGGAGAGACGAGAAAGGAGAGAGGAGGAAAGAAAGAGGGAACAAGAAAGAAAGAGGAGAAAGTGAGAGAGAAAGAGTGAGAGGGACAGAGAGGGGAGAAAGAGGGAAAGAGTGAGACGGAAAATGAGAGGGGGAAGAGAGAGCAAGATACAGAGAGAGAACAAAAGAGAAGGGGAACAAGAGAGAGAAATGGTACAAGACAGAGAAAGAGGAGAGAAAAGAAAGAGGGGGGAAGAGCGAGAGAAAAAGAGAGAGAAAAGAGGGACGGAAAAAGAGGTGGGGGAGAGAAAGAAAAAAGAAAAAAGGAGAGAGTGGGTAAAAAGAGAGGGAGAGAGAGAGAGAGAGAGAGAGAGAGAGAGAGAGAGAGAGAGAGAGAGAGCAGGTCATATGCCTGGTTATTCTAGTAGTCCTTTAATTAATGTCATGTTTAAAAAAATATTTGTAGTTTTCCTGTATTCTTGAGTGCAGTCTGGGCAATAGTAAAAACACACTTTTTTTCAGGAACAGCTCCAATTTTTTCTTTAAACTTTTACCACAGATGGTGTTAAATGCACTGAAAAACTCGATATAAATGCCATTTCTATGTTTTTCCTTGTTATTTCAAAACTTTTCCAAATGTACTGTAATGATTTGCGATCATTCCGGTAATTTAGTGTTCCCAAAAATAAAGACTTCCCAATAAAATGTTAAAATTTATATTCAAAAAGACAGAAGACGGCAGCGCCGCGCGCAGACATTTTCCTAAATTAACCGAATGCGCGGAAAAAGGTGAAATTCAACATAAACATTCGATAAAGCATAATTTTTAGAATCGTTAGAAAGAACAATCAGCAAAATCGGACCAGGGATTCACTAGATTTCGAAATAATCGTAATCGTACATTTCACGTTCACAAGCATGGACATATGGAAGCCATTGTTGCTAGAAGAAAGCTGAGGACGGATATGTTTTTTAATAAATATTACGAAAACGCCTGAAGGGATCGGGCTGGAACTTTATAGAACAACGGGGCGAAATTTATGAACAATTTCAAGACTAATCAAGATTTTGGAAAACATCTAGAAAGCTAATTAATATTAAATGTAGAAATGTATAATTAAAATATATATAAAACAAGAGACGCATCGTAGTGACGTCACGACGAAATATCGAACTAAAAATTGTTACATTTAATGAAATAAGACAATGAAAGGAGAAATAGAGTGCAGTAATTATCAGAGAAATTATAGACATAATTATAGATAGTATTGAGAACCGGTGACAAGGCGTAAGAACGTTTAAAACATGAAAATAAATATTTTGTAATCTTGTTTGTGGCAACGGGCGAGCGATCGGCGTCTGTTCAATGTAAATCTATTTAAGATATTGGACAACAATGCGAGAGAGAAGATGATGAGACGGTGTTGTGCGCTTGACGAAGATGCTAGCTCGGTGTGGATGAATGTATTTCTCTATTTTTTATTTATTTATTTATTTTTTATTTATTTTACGTCAAAAAAACAGTTAAAAACTTCGTATGACGTGCTATGGGGAAAAGTGAATTGTGTGCACATTTTCAAAATTCTGTGATCCCTACACTAAGTCATATACTACTTAAATTTTGAATTTTTGAAAGGGAGAAAAAAAAACTCCCATGTAATAAAATCTATTTTCAAGGATAAACAAGCAATAAATTTTGAATTTTGAATTTTTGTAATTTTGAGTGTGAATGGTCATTATTTTTTTGTGTTTTAATATTAAAGGTACTGTTTGTTTGCTATGTTTTGTTTTGTGTGCCATTAGAGGGTACTATCATTGTACATATTTTTGTCATTTTGAAATAACAGAGGAAAAGAAACAGTCAGCAGAACTGAAATAAATTGAGATGAACACATTCGGGTTAATCAGTAAACTATTAAAGAATGTGTTGTGATTCATGTAGTTAGCCGCAGACCCGCACGCGCGCGCATAGATACGTCGTTTGAAGCCCTGTATAGGGCAGTCACATATTCACGCCCAGAAAGAATTAGAAGTTGTATAAAAATTAGCTAGCGAAAGGGCGAGTGCAAGAGCTAAAGAAGGTTGGAAAGGAAGTGTGTGTATTGATGACAAGGCGCCCATTTGTGTTTAAAGATAAATAGTAATAAGAATAATAAGTAAGTGATTATTTGTCAGCCCAAGTTAGGAGTGTGTATATGTATTTTTGATATTAGAAGTATAGCCGTGTAGCAAGGCAGAGCAGGTGAATCTATGGCATTGGTAGCCCAACGCGTGGATAGGATAGGTAGCAACAATGGAATATTATTACAGTTCGGACATTTTTATGCAATATTGCATTTGTAAATATAAGTGCTTGAATTATTACTATCCCTTACTAGTGTAAGAAGAAAAAGCATAGTACTAAAAATTGGCGAATTTTCGACACAAAACCTTTTTTGCAGAGACCTAGTAACGAAAAGGTGAATAAATGCAGTTGCTAAACATAGAAAAAATTCCTTTAACACGTCGTGTAGCCTGAATGTATGTTTTGTGCGTCCTTGGTTCCGAAAAATCGATTGACACAAAACGTCTGTCTGTATGTCCGTCGGTTCGTCCGTTCGTCCGTCTGTGCACAAGGCTAGCTCAAAAACAGTTCAGCCAATTTTCTTCAAAATTGATATTCCTAAATCGTTCTGGCTGACAAGATGGGCAGACGAAATTAAGAAAGTAGGTGCTGTGACCTGAAGGGCATGAAACCGAGAAGAACGGAAGAATTACGAACTTAAATTTTGTGAAAATGTGTGAACTTCTAGTGTTAATTTAATAATCCCACAATCTTGTAGCTCAATTGTGGGCCTTCAAATTAATGAGCTATCCTCCATCTTGGAGAGGCCTTTGCCCTGTAAGGGATTCCACAGGCTTTATTATTAAACGTTCAGGCTGATGTCGCGGCCCCTGGAATTTGAAATCGCTGTTTTTTTATTTTTTATTTTTGAGGGTACTTCACGTGAAAACCCTCGGACATTTTCAAAAAATATCGAACGTTTAAGAGAATGGTGCAAGTCGTTTTCGTTGAAATTCCTAATTTTTCGAAAATTACAAAAATTGAAAATGTTTTCAGCATCTTCCTACGTCCAGTAAATACGACGAATTTTCGACCCAAAACCTTATTCCTGGGACCTGGTAACGAAAAGTGGATAACTCCAGTTGCTAAAAATAGAAAAGAATCCTCTAACATATGGAGTGGCCAGAATCCGTTTTGTGCGTCCTTGGTACCTAAAAAATTGATATTAAAGGGGAGGGGTTTGCGGCCCATGTTAACGCGCAGACCCGGAGGGTCCGGACTCATGACCCTAAATGTTCAAGGGCCTCCAATACTTCTTAAAAAATAATTAATACATAATACATTTTTCAAAAAACAAAAAAATGTATAAAAAGTGAAGATTAAACTTAAGACAAAAAATTGGCGTAACTGAGTGATGTGTAACGCATAACTGGATAATATTCATAATGAGGAATGTTGCAGGTTGATGCGAGGGTGTCATTCAGTGATAAGAAGTTTAGAATTTTTAATTAAACTTGTCTTTATATTGGAGGGAAGGATCAGTGAAAGTAAGAACAGGGGCCCCCAAATTAACGTAAGTTCAAGGGACCCCAAAGCCGTGGCTCTGGATGGGTCACAGACACTAGTTTATAAAACATTTGCAATAAAAATACTGAATCACCTTATTGCAAACTAGTTTTATTTTCGTGCGCTTTGTTTAAGGTGGTGTCAATATATGATAAGGCGGTAATAAATAAACTTAATATTTCAAATCGTAGAACATTAGTAATTTAATTAGTTTATTAGAATTAGAATTATTTATCAACTGTGTAAGATGTATTATAACTAAACCATAAACAATCTGATATCTGAATGCAGAAGGAAATAAACGTTTTGGCCAAGAATTGACAATATTCGCCAAACATATATATCAAACCAATTGCACATAGTTTTGACAACGCTGCACGATGCTCGCTTCTGTATAATTTACTGCGAAAGTTGTAACAGTGAAATTTATTCTTGTTTGTTACATTTGACAAAATAAAAAAATGATTGCTGCTCGTGACTATTGAAATGAATGCACATATGTACAACAGGCGCTTTCTTTGAATTGGTTGAATTGGATGCTTTCAAGTAATAGCCGAGGGGTTAGTAGCCAGAAAATTCAATATTACTTAGCTGTTTGCAATGATGCGAGAAAGTACGTGCTGCTTTAGGACCACTAGTTTAAACATTCTGTAGGTGTAGAGCCAAATGTACGGAAAAACATGACAAAAACAATCTAATGTATTCATTTAATTTTTCAAAAATTACACTAATTCTCCCCGTCCTTTATTCTTATAACACAATTTTCTTTGCACATTACATATTTGTGAATACAAGTACTCCAAACAATTTTTGAAAAAGCTTTCGGAAACTCAAAAAAATGTTAAATGCACTCAAAATTGCGCAAATTCAGAAGTGCTCAAAGATTTTCTCAACTAGTGGTGCTACAAGATTTTCTCGTTTCTAATTTCTAATGTAATTTCTAATCGTAATTTTCTTATCTCTTTGCCCTGAGCTAGTTTTCGGTTTTGCCCACCCACACCCAGTGGCCCTCTATTGTCACATGGAGACTTTTTCACATATTCCACATCATGCGGTTCCGTACTGTGAAAGTGTATTAAGACGCGTCTTAATATTTATTTTTTTATTAAAAAATACGCTTAATTTTCTACGCAAAATATGGACAAACAAACGAAGGTAGATTAGTAAAAATTAATAAATTGCAATTATTCACATTATCGCAAACGATTAAAATAGACTGTGGGGATGGCAGCAAATAAAATTATGGCAATTTTTGAAGATAAAAAACATGTCAAGTTGTTCCGTTCAACAATAGAATTCGTAATGCTAAGAAAGATTCGTAATGCTAAGATTATACATTGTGAGAAGACCGTCAGATGTTATAAAAAGGTGATGAACAACTGTATTTATTTATTAAATAAAAGGAAACCAGTATTTTTGAAATGAACTACGGACAATGTAATTAATTGGGAACATTTTGTGGAAATTCTGACAATACCGCGAGGTTTATTGAGTAACATAAATAAAAGTAAAAAAGCGAAAGAACATCATAATGAACAAGTTGTCCTTTGTTTTTAAAAACAACGTGGTCAGAAGATCTAACTTCTTGAGACGCAGTCGAGCCGAGATACGAGGAGGATCGGTGGTTAAGCTGCGGACGATGGAAGTGTGTTGGAATTCGAACGTTGAAATGCAGCGGAAAATGGAGGATGTTCCTGTTTACAATTAGTGTGGATTAGGATATGGATAGCAGAGATCGGTAGGTCGCAGAACTATATCAAAGGGAAGTGTAAACAAACATTTATTACTCTATTATTTCCAGATTATAACAAGGCCAAGAATGTCATTTTATTTAAGGCATTGAGAGAACATAGCTATGCATAAATTTATTAAGGATTAAATTGATTGTTGTTTCAATAAATTGACAAAGTGCACTTGCTTAAAAATGAAAATTTTGATTGGTGAAAGCAAGGAAAATTATTTTTAAATATATTCGTTAGGATTGTGAAAAGGGTTTACATGTATTTTATGCGTTGTTATCTGTTAAATTAGTTACAAGTAGCAAGAAGATTCTCGCCAACATTCATGGTAGAATAGTTCATGGTCATGGTAGAATACCCTATAATCCCGTATTTTCCAAGACTTGTCAAGTAGGCGATGGAAAGCTTACAGAGATGAAATGGTTGACACCAAATGAAGAGTCGCCTTCTAGATGTCCGGTAAGATTATACAAACTTTTGGCAGAAAAACGCACAGGTAACATTAAGACTGATCGATTTTTTGTCACACCTAACCATTCCTACCAAACGTCAAGGGCTTGGTACAAGAACTGTCCTGTTGGGGAAAATCAGTTGTCTACGTGGACGAAAACGTACGCAGCTAAAATTGGATTTGACACAAAAAACAACAACAGAAAAAACATAATCATTCTTGTGGTTCAACTGGAGTTTCAGAAATGCTCCAAGTTGACATACAAGAGCAAGAAATAATAAAAATTACAGGACACTCCAACACATCGTCACTCAAGACATCTCCAAATGAATATATGAACACCATTCTTCAATTATTAATAAATTAAGACATAGTAGCACTTCAAATTCAACATCTTCCTTAAAAATAAGCGAACGAAACAGGTTTCCTTTGAACTTAAACTTTAAAGATTGTGTATTCAATAACTGTATTATCAAGTAATTTCGCTCTTAGTTTGTCTAATGTTTATTTTGTTGCTTACAATTGCCCTTATATATATATATATATATATATATATATATATATATATATATATATATATATATATATATATATACTAGCTGAAGTACCTGGCGTTGCTCGGGCATTTATTACAGTAAATTATTATACAGGAAGAGGAATTCACTCTTTTCATGCCCTGCGGCGGGACCTATCTCTATATCTTCCATTGTATCCCTTCTCCGCCCTACTCCCTGCCACGCTCTGCCCGGCCACGCCACGATAGCTGTCTTCTCTTGACACCCATTTGGAAATTTCCAGATTACCTCGCTCACTTTTCCACAAATAATTACATTTTTCTTATTTGAAGTTCCAGCTTCTAAACATTCACTTTATAACTAAAAGCAATAAACAAATCTAAACTACAAAATAAAATATTTGTACTCACATATAACATTTTTGTGGAGTTTTATATATTCCAACTCTATCAAAACTGTCACGTTGTAAAACTTATCCTATTTTTTATATTTTTTCTTCTATTGTATTCATAAAAAAAGTTTTGAAATTGATCTGTCAACTCGTGACCTTGAAGGCACTTACTGTTTTAAGCTGAGTATAACATGCGCAAGTTCATGCACGGGTACGGTAGTAGGTAGATCCGGACTAATAGTTCTAGATGTCATAACGTAATTGATGATTCATAATCATAAAAATAAAAGAAAATACTTGTATCTATTCTGAAATAAAATTACCAGTTTTTATAATTCTAAAGATGACAAAAATATATATGTTTAATGTCCTGTGTGATAGTAACACGTAGTATAAAACTTATTTGTTCAGGTAAATCAATTCATCATACGACTGATACAATAGAAAACTAATGATCCACCAACATTACATATGTGTAAATAATAAATTGACAATACACTGAGCCACATAACCAAACAATATTAGCATCATTATTTTATCTCAAGTGATAGAGATTATGGATCCTGAAATATGAATTATAGAAACCAAAGACTCCCAGATATTATTTGCTTAGACAAAAATATTTTTATACCAATTAATTTTTGCTTATTTTTTAGAAATATATGAATGAACTCATTCATTGGGAGCAATTGATATGCAAAACAACTTTACCGATTAGTCTTAATATGTAAATGATCATTCCTAAATTACATACCACTGCACAGAAATTCATCCCATATTGAAGAAAAACTTTTACTGGGTTTACAAAATCATAAATTACTTTCCATTTTTCCAATTTGTGCAGGAGAGCTGAATAATAGAAACCAAGAACTTCCAGATTTATTTATTTGTGAGATAAATTAATTTCCGTCTATTTTTTATAGAAAAGTATGGATGAATTCAATTTTTGGAAGCAATTGATATGCAAAACTACAGAACGTATTAGTCTTAATAAATAAATGATCATTCTATAAATATCATCCACTGCACTAAACTTCTTCACATATAGAAGAAAAAAGTACAACAGCAATTGACATGCAAACAACTCTACGGATTAGTCTTAATATGTAAATGGTCATTCCTAAAATACATACCACTGCACAAAACTCCTTTAAATGTAGAGGAAAAGCTTTTACTGGGTGGACTGAAGACAAATAAACATTTTTCATTGTACCAATTTTAACGTGAGAGCTGAATAATACAAACCAAGACCTCCCAGATTTATATATTTGCTCAGACAAACTCTTTTAGATAAATTAAGTTTTTCTTATATTTTATGAAACAATATGGATGAAATCATTCATTGGCAGCCCTTGATGTGCAAAACAATAGCGCAGATTAGTCTTAATATGTAAATGAAGTTATTGAGGAAAAACTTTTACTGGGTGGGCTGAAAACATACAAACATTTTCCATTTTACCAATATGAACATGAATACTGAAAAATAGAAACAAAACAGCTTAAGTTGACGAAATTCTACGTAGCCACATTGCCAAATTTCGTAAGTACTAGCTCCATTAGAATTGTGCGTAGCATACCTTCTAGTTTTTGCATTGAATCTTGATTTTTAACTTATTTAATACACATCAATTTAACACTTTTAAAATACAAAGCTGGGTTTTTGTTGCTCTTATCTGGGTTTTCTTGTATTTATTTCAATTTTTATCACGTACATTAAAACGCATTCGTGACATGGCTACTGTTCGTTCTACTCTCTTTACTCTCTACACTCTCAAAGCCGACCTTCTGAAAGCCTTCACACACATAAACAATAATTTAGATCAACATATCCGAAGGTTGGAAGAGGTCGTTCTCTACACAGACGGTTGGGTACAAGTCGGCAACACTGCGAATAATACCAACCGTACACCCGTGACTGTACAAAAGACACAGACACCGCATCCAGTCACAACTCAAAACAAATTTAGTGTTTTAGATTATGAAACAGATTTTCCTCGCCTTCCTGATCCTCACCACCCTTCTCTACCATCGACAAATACATGCACAAACCAACGCAAACAGGCTAGGAAGCGCGTCAAAACCAAAACACGTAAAGCTGCGCATCCTAGCTCACTTGAAAACAAAGACATTCCTACTGAGCCTAAAAAACAGGTACTTATTTTAGCTGACAGTCATGGCCGCCATCTTTCCTCCATTCTCAGTAGGAAGTTACCCTCCAATTTCTCAGTCTCATCTATTTTTAAACCTAACGGGAGGTTTGCAGATGTGACTGCAGAATTGGACACCCACACGAAAACAATGACCAATCAGGACACAGTCATTATCATAGGAGGGCAGAATGACATTAACTTGGGCGGTAACTTTACACCTGAACAACATGTTAACAAATTACAATGTGCCGCCCAAAATACTAACATTGTAGTCTCGACTCTGCCCTTCTGGTACAACAGACCAACACTATGCAGCGAGATTAAGCACGCAAACCAACAATTGAAACTGCAGCTGAGAGAAACAAATGTCACACTTTTTGAAATGAATTTCCTCTCAGCAAAACACTTCACCCGGCATGGTCTTCACATGAACCTTGCTGGAAAACATGCAGTCGGTAACAAACTTGCACAATACATCATCAACTCCAGTCCTACGCAGTCTCCTGCCAAAAATCCGTCCCTTTCGCCTTCCTTACGTTCTCCACCCCCACCCTTATTTCGAACCCTGTTGCCTCTTCCTCTGAACCTACTCCCGTTTCTCCCATTCCCACTACCAATTCGTCTTCATCTGATGCCCCATCTTCCTCACAACCTGTCACTGCCCGGACACACTACAACCTTCGACCACGCACTCGAGGTAAAAATGGAGTAAATATATAGCAACTACAGTCAGATGCAGCAGAAAAACATTCGTGTAGGTACTTGCAAAAAATAAACATTCTTCACCATAATGTTCAGTCCCTTTCAAATAAAACTGAGTTTATCGAGGCAGCTCTACAGAGCGATCTAAATCAAACGGACGTTCTTTGCTTTACAGAACATTGGTTATCTCCTAATGAACTTAGCATTTTCCAAATTCCAAACTTTTACCTCGCAGGCTTTTATTGTAGAGAGAGAGAATCGCATAAAGGTCCTACGTATGGTGGTTCTTGTATTTACGTTAGAAATAATATTGATTCTATCCCCTTGGCAGAATTAAATGTGTATTCCATTGAAAATATTTTCGAAATTTCTGTTGTACATCTTACTTCACTAAAAGTGATAATACTTTGCATTTACAGACCTCCAACAAAGAGAACTGCAGATTATATTTTGTTCTTAGAAAACCTGGAGATAACACTTAACAAAGTCAGCAATCGCTCTTTTGAATCCATTGTTGTATGCGGAGATTTTAACATTGATTTTCTGGTCGAATCTTGCGAGAAAGAAAAGTTTCTCAATTTAATTAATTCCTTCAATTTAGACATTACAATTAATGTACCTACACGAATCACACAAAATTCGATGAAGGCAATTGATCAAATTATAATTAACAAAACTACTACTCGATATGAAGTTGAAACAAAAGATTTAGGATACAGTGACCACGATGCACAAATTCTTACCATTATAAGAAATGCGATCACTGACACAATAAATAATACACGTATGACTAGATTGTTTACTAAAAGTAAAATTAAATTATTCATAGACTACTTGATGCAGGAGTCATGGGAAGCGGTTTATAATACTGTTGATACAAACGAGAAATATAATTTTTTTTTTTCAACTCTTTCAATTCATTTTAACACTTGCTTTCCTCTTCAAAAACGAAAATTAAATATTTCACGGAAAAGCAATTCTTGGATAACACAAGGGATTAGGACATCTTGTAAAAACAAGCGAATTCTTTCTTTCATTTCTAAACGTCATGACGTATCTCAAGATTTCCTTATCTACTTTAAAAAATACAAAACATTGTTACGAAAAGTCATAAGGCAGGCAAAAATCATGAAAAACGATCAGGATATTTTGAACTCAAATAATAAAACAAAATCAATGTGGAATATAATAAAAATACTACCAAATCAACTAGAAAACCCGTAGAGAATGTTGTTTTAAAATATAACAATATAAATGTCAACGATCCGGCAACAGTGGCTAGTCTCTTTAACCAATACTTTTCGAGAATTGCTGCCGATCTCACTAAGGGTCTTCAGGCACAAAATTCAAAAACAGACAGTGCACCCAAAATTTTAGACACAATGTTCGTTTCCGAAACTTCTTCCTATGAAATTCTCAAAATAATCGGTAAACTAAAAAATAAATATTCGTCCGGTTTAGATGAATTCCCAGATTCTTTGTTAAAGACTTGTGCGTATGCCATTATACACCCGTTAACTCACATATTTAATGCATCTTTATGCACTGGAACGTTTCCAGATATTTTCAAAACAGCTAAAATTAAGCCGCTCTTCAAAAAAGGCAACAAAAATGAAATTCAAAATTATCGGCCCATTTCTCTTCTATCAGTTTTTTCAAAAATATTAGAGAGACTTTTTTACGTACGAATGGAAACCTTTCTCACTAAACACGACGCGCTTTCAGATTGCCAACATGGATTTAGAAAATCAAAATCAACGGAAACAGCTATATTTTCTTTTCTTAAAGATGTCGCCTCATCATTAGATCAAAACGAGGCACCTATTGGATTATTTTTAGATCTCTCAAAAGCTTTTGACATCATTGATCATGACATTTTACTTTCAAAATTACCTTCATATGGAATCCGAGGTATTGCTCTAGATTGGTTATGTTCGTACCTTAAACAACGATCTCAGAAAGTTGAAATACCTTACTGGAATGATGGAACATTACGTACGCACCTTTCCGACTCTTTGCCCGTTGCATGTGGAGTTCCTCAAGGATCGATTTTAGGCCCTATTCTGTTCCTACTTTACGTAAACGATATGCCCTCGACGATTCGAAACGGAAGAACGGTTCTCTTTGCGGATGATACGAACATCCTTTGCAATAAAGAAACCGTAAATAGTACAATATCAGATGTTTCAAATTGGTTCCGAAATAACAAATTAATAGTAAACGAAAAGAAAACGGTTTTAATGCAGTTTTCCATTTCAAATAAACAATTCTGTGCTCCATTGAAAATGAACAGTGTACCATTGACTCATGTTAATGCAACAAAATTTTTAGGTCTCTCAATTCAGTCAAACCTTAAATGGAACGTCCATTTAAATGAATTGAACACAAAATTAAGTTCATTATGCTACGCGTTCAGAATTCTTGCAAATTCAGTCAGCCTTCATACTGCTCGTTGTGTATACTTCGCGAATGTTCATTCCCGCCTGAGATATGGCATAATATTCTGGGGAAATACATCTTATAGCTCCCAGACTTTAGATTACAAAAACGAATTGTACGAATAATAACCAAATCCCACCCACGTGATTCATGTAAGCCTCTCTTCATTAATCTAGGAATTCTACCATTACCGTGTCTTTTTATTTACGAATCAGTGGTTTTTGTAAAAAATGACTTGCTTAAGGGCGGGAATATATTTTCAGAAAATGCCGAAGTCTATTACTATAACACTCGACGTAGAAATCATATTCATCAGGTGACAGTATCAACAGCTCATTACAAAAAATTCACATACAATACATGTACATTATTTTACAACACTTTGCCAGATGACATTAAACGATTAAATTCAATAGAAAAGTTTAAATCCCAAGTGAAATCGTTTCTGCTGCATAACTGTTTCTATACAATTAGAGACTATACTGAGCATCACAAGAAAAGTAACATTAATTTTAACAATGATACATAATGCATTAATTACCATTTGGACTGTATAAATGAGTATAAACAACCTGTAACAACTATTGTAACACAGCTTCCGGGTCAATGACCCCCATCTCGATCAGGTTTTTCGTCCAGTTTCCCTGATCCATTGAGCAAATGCTGAGATGGCCCCTTGTTTTGCTTCTGGACATAAATGTAACTTCATTTTCTGTGCACGTCTTCTAGAATTCAGTGGGAAATACAATTATTCAAATTATCGTTTCCACGTTGTCGAGGCAGGAAGTAATAAGAGCCAAAATTTATTGCTTATTTATCCTTGAAAATAGATTTTATTACATGGGAGTTTTTTTGTTTTTTTTTCTCCCTTTCAAAATTCAAAATTTATTGCTTATTTATCCTTGAAAATCGATTTTATTACATGGGAGTTTTTTTGTTTTTTTTTCTCCCTTTCAAAATTCAAAACTTAAGTAGTATATGATTTAGTGTAGGGATCACAGAATTTTGAAAATGTGCACACAATTCACTTTTCCCCATAGCCCGTCATACGCAGTTTTTAACTGTTTTTTGACGTAAATAAATAAATAAATAAATAAATAAATAAATAAATAAATAAATAAATAAATAAATAAATAAATAAATAAATAAATAAATAAAGGACTCTCAGATTTGCTTAGACAAAATATTTTTATATAAATTTCTTTTTTCCAATTATTTATTGAAAAATATATATGAATTCATTCATTCATTCATAGCCAGTGACATGCAAAACAACTGCACATATTAGTCTTAATATTGTAATGACCATTGCTTAATTACCAACCAATGCACTAAATTTCTTCGCATGTAGAAGAAATAGTACAACTTCAATTAATATGACAAACAACTGTACAGATTAGTCTGAATATGTAAATGATCATTCCTAAATTACACACCATTGTTCAAACTGGCTTCGCATATTGAAGAAAAAAAATTACTGAATGGACTGAAAACATATATACATTTTCCATTTAACCATTTTGAACCTAAGAACTGTGTAAATAGTCAAATTGAGAGACCTAATGAACAGCTGCCCTACTACTTAGACAATTATTCACATTTCTCCCCTTCTTGCAGTATTGTTTTCAATGGAGCGAGTCGACTTCAGCAAGTCGATCTTCCCTCTGAGTAGCCGATTCAAAATTTTAGTAGACTGCCCATCTCTTGGCATTTGTAATATGTTTTGATAATTGTGACAGTCATTTAGTCAAACAATTCAGTTGTCACAAATTTCTGTAAAAGAAAACGTTTAGATTGTATACGATATGTGTATATTGTACATTGTACATTACTGTATATTCTGTACTGTATATTATTGTACTTTTTATTCTCTTAACCTACCTCAATTATTAAACACTTTCAAACTCACAATGATTTTTTGCCACTTAGTATATAACACGGACAAAGAGCAATACATGAACATTGACATTATTTACCACTTCAGTTACGGCTTTCTTTCAAATATTCACACAGGGCTTCGAGCATAGAATGCATAGAGGCGCCCTGGGCGGATAATTTTGAAACAAACATAACTCTGTTCCGTGACGTCACAGGTTGGCAAAAACAGCGCAGTTGGCTGGATTGCAGCGTTCGGATATTGACTTTCCCAACTTCCTTTCAGCTGTATTTTGTGTTCTTGTGCGTTGTGAGGGCAATTTTCTGTCGAGTGAAGATGGTTGTTTCTTGGTGTGCTCATAAATGCACAATCGATACCAAAAAGGAGTTGACATCTCATGAGATACCTTGTGAAAGCCATGTGTTTGCACTTATGAATCTGGTAGTTAGTAAGTACTTAGATGTAAGATTACATTATAAGAATTATAATGAAAAATGTTCAGCCAAGAAGGTATGAAAAATGTTCAGGATTTGTACACAAAAAGTGTGTTATTTAAAAATGAGACAAGTATTCTTTAATTTTAATCTATAAATACCTAAATGTTCAGATACTCAAACCTTAGAAAAACAAGTTTTAATCCTTTTTATACCATGTAGTATCCGTAACTACCTCTTCGTTTTTAGTAAGTGAAATATGCTTAAACCTGGAGATTGCTATCAATACGGGCCATGATGTTTTCAATTATGGGGGAGGGGAATGTGAAAATCATGGAGAAAAATAAGAAGATAAGAAACTTAATGCAAATACTATATTATTAGTCCGCAAGTAAAACTTGCAACTCTAAAACCTATATTTTTAGATAAATCAAGTTACAATTCATTCAGTTTTATTTGTCTTCTCAGTGTTTTTTGCTGAGGGGGAGATAAATCCTGTTGTTGTTTTTTAATTACTAAAATCGCTCTAGGCCTGGAATTAGATGTACTAAATTATATATTATAGCCTTGTTTAAAACAGAGACGAATAGCAGTGAAAATGTACTTGAAAATCCATCAATGAACATTATTTTTCGTTTCTTAAAAGGTATGTAGCGTTGAAAATTATTCAAAAGTATCAAAAGAAGACTATTGGGTTTCACTTGTTTACCAACGATGTAGAAATAATTAGCTTATGTACACAAATTCGTTTAAAATTGGGACGGAAAGATAGTCTACAATGACCAACATACGTAGATACCGGTGTTCTGCCAACCTGTGACGTCATCGGAGTCATTTCATGTTTGCCTCAACTTTCCGCGGGGTAGGAAGCGACTATGGCGACTCTATGTATTCTATGACACAGGGACATTACATAACCTTATTCAAACTCTAATGAATTTTGCAATAGTTCTGGACATTTATGAAATCAGTAGTAGATCTCAGACGTCATCCTCTGGTGGCGCGCAGCTAATTTACATTGATGCACTCTTGAATCTGTGATGTAAGGCTAGGCGAAAAATGCCCAAAAAAGTAATTATTTTGAAAATATATTACCGTTTATGTTTGTAAATCATAGCCTATAGTACTCCAGGTCTTTAAAGGATGCTAGCACAAAAGTTTCATCAGCATTGGTTCAGTAGATTGAGAGATTACCGCGCTGGAAGACAACGCACTTCTGTCTTTATATATATATATATATATATATATATATATATATATATATATATATTTCTGTTCGATGTAAAAATATTTGAATAAAACAATGTTAATTATTAATAGTACAATATATATTGTGAAATTTTATTCGTGAAATAGTCTTAATAAATTTCCAAACCACTCGTGGAATTACCTTTGATAAATACACACATAAAAACAGTAAAAAAAACTGTGCTACGGGGAGACTTCTGAGCACGTTTTCTTCATTCTGAGATCCCTACCCTAAGGCATATACAAGTTGAATTCTGAATAAGAAAGAAATTAGAGTTTTGGGCAAGAATTGTTAACAAAATATTAGCTACGATTAAATAAAATCTATTATCAAGGGCAAATCAGCTATAGACATGGATTCTTATCTCTCATTATGTCCTTCGTGAAGAAATAATACTTCCTGCCATGACAACATGGAGAAAGATACTCTAAATAATTATATTTCCTTCTGAACTCTAGAACCAAAACAGGGGCCATCTCACCATTTGCTCAAAGGATCAGGGAAACTGGACGAAAAATCTGATCGAGATAGGGGTTATTGACCCAGAAACTACTACAGCTAAGGTACAATGGTTTTTTACCGGTTGTTTAACATTACACTGTGCAATTTGGAAATAATACATGAAATATCACTGTTAAAATTAATATTACTTTCCTTTTTGATGCTCGGTATAGTCTCTCATTGTATAGAAACAGTTACGCATCAGAAAAAATTTTCCTTCGGACGTCAACTTTTGTATATGCATATAAATATTTTGTGTGTCCATATTCAAACATACCCACAAACTGCTCACAATTATTGGGCGTTTCGTCGTAACCCGTTTCCGAATTTATATTAACATGGGCGCCAGAAAAAAGGTTACGCTAATATTTGTAGCTATTATTGCTTCAAAGAAAACTAAATATTGTCCCGCTAGCTGGGTCGATGGGTTGCGTCTGAAATATTCGCTATTACCTATTGATAGCCGATTACCCGATCTGCCATCCATTCAGAGTGGCGAGGAATCTGAAAACAAATATTTTATCTAGCTACTTATTAGCTCGAATTGGCCAATGAAAATAGTTTTTTTTCCTTTCAAAAAGAAACTTAGGATTTGTTGTTAATTGCAATGTAAAAATTTTAAATAGAAATTTACAACAGAAAGAGTGTCCTTTGGTAATGACCTTGTTCGAACCTTTACACTGCACTATATTTCGCGCGCTCTTGATTGACGTCGCCACGAAGGGCCATCTTCTCTTCTCCCCGGTGATGCGAATTCCAGAGTCGAAGTACCGCTTTCTTCTCTCCTGTTCTTCCACGCGAACGTTGCCGAGCCACTGATCCGCACTACTTCAAATATTCGTAGTTCTAGTTCGATTAAACTTGCAAATATAATACCCAGTTCTTTACGATTACACAGCGGAAATGTTTAAATGTTTTAAATTAATTACTTGTCCAGAATATTTCCGAGTCCTATCATATACGACTTCTCACAAGTTCTAATTTCCGCGTGTTGTAAAAATAATTAAAGTCCAAACTGTTCGTGAACGTTCGAAATTCTATCAGTTCAATAATTAGTGGAGCTCCCTCGCGAAAAATAACAAGTTATACTTTTAACACTCTGTACATTATTCGGAGTCCAACGTTCCTCAATCTCATGAAAAATTACAAGTTCCAGTTACACAAATGATCTATCCGCGAGCGACTCGCACAGCGTCACGACATATGACAGAATGTGAATTTTTTTATTACTGCTTAGCCCTCCAGACCTCGGCTTCCGTTTTCTACTGTTTTGTCTAAAAAAATCAGACATACTTCCGCAGTAGTAGACTATCGTTGCTCTCTCCAACCAATCCCCAAATCGTTTTCAAATCTGACTAGCCACGCCGTCACTTTCAATGCCAGATGAATATTTATTTTCTTGACAACAACTTGGGCGCCGTTGCTAAGGCGCCTTTTTCCTATTTAATTACCCTAGTATTTCCACCCATTTACGACAAATAACATGTAATGAAAATTACCCACATATTGGTATGTCACAATATAAACATTCTGTATACATGGACACACTAATCGCTCATGGGCCTTATTCGTTTGCGGTAGAGGAAAATAGATCCATAAAGAAGGCTAGAACAAGAGGATCTTAAACATTAAATTAATTCTAATATTCTTGCAACCAAGTGACTCACAGATACGGTATTGGTATCCATTATTTTCTGAATGGAAGTTTTATATGTTCAATCCGTTTAAAGTGATTATTTCTAGTGATAAAATAGTGTAAGATCTAGTTTCAGTTTTAGTATAAAAATGTTTTGAAAAAACATACAGCACATTTCAAGTACTACTTTTGTACAACCTCGTAATGCGCCCCATACACGCTCAATATTAAGGTTTGTGCAATATAGTTGATCGTGTGTAGTCGGAATTGAAAGGTTGTGCAATATATAATGCTAAATTTAAATCCTTGAAAATATATTGTGCAAACGGGAAAAAGTTGTGCCGTATGTAGACAATATTGTGCAATATCCCATCAGTCAGTATCAACACGTGGTAGAGTACGCGTCGTCATGGCTGCCAAAGAACCAAGCTGCCAGATAGACAATTCATTCTCGAATTTATTGAAGTTTATCGTGGCCTTCCGGCTCTGTGGGATGTAATGTGTAAAGATTATACTAATCGTGCGAAAAAGGGGGAGTATAAACTTCTGTAGAAAAGGGGCAGTATAAACTTCTGTTAGAAAAATACCGCGAAAAATATCCGGATGCTGATAAATCAGAAGTAGTGAAAAAAATTAATTCTTTGAGAACAAACTTCCGGAAAGAACTAAAACGGATTCGTGAGGCAGAGAAAAGTGGTGCAGGGGCGGAGGATGTGGAGCCTTTGCTATGGTATTTTGAAGAAATGAGGTTTCTTCAAACTCAGGAAAAACTTACTTGCACAATATATTGCCTTGAAGGTTGTACGTCTGTGCTCGCGATTGCGCAATATATTGCACAACCATCAATATTGCCTACATACGATACAATTTATTGCACAAATCAAAATATTGCTCAATAATATTGAGCGTGTATGGGCTCTCCGTCAAAATATTGTGCAACCCACATTGTGCAATAATATTGAGCGTGTATGGGCTCCTTAAGGTTGACTTTACATGGCGACATTCGAAAAACTGTGGGATAAATATGAACCAAGCTCTTAAGCATATAGATCGAGCCATTAAGTGGGAAGGAACCTTTCTACGATTTTATCTTACTGTTTATGTACTTGTCATGTATTTCGAAAGAAGACGTTTCATTGACATATTAAGGTGGTCAACAGATACAATTTCTAAGTGACACGACTTTTATGCTGTTTAAATTTTTAAACGCTCTGAAAAATGGGTTTCTTATTTTCTACACCTTAAATATAACTAAATCGAATTGTAGTCTACCTTAAAATATTAACCACTCGAATTCTTACATTAGATGTAGTCTCTAAAAGCAAGATATTTTTTACCCAAACGTCTTCATTTCGCAATGTATTCATTGTTGAAATTGTAATTATCAAGAAACATGACCCACAGCTTTTGGAAAGCGCTATTTGTGGTTCCGTTTCAAAGTAATTAAGTGTTTGAACCCGCGTTTGAATGAAGGGTAAAAGAAAATGCTCTGGTGCATGCAAATAAAAAGAGGACACGTCGAAGTGACGCAATATTATAATGAATGTTGTAGACCTTAGGAAATACGAAATACATCCAATTTTTGACAGAACCTCATTTAGTCGGCCCCTGGTAACGAAGAAGAGTATAAATCTTACTTCTTTGTGTAGAAAATTATATAACCTAACTAGTGTAGTCAGAATCCACGTTGTGTGGCTGCTTGATAGCGAAAAATCGATTCGCATCCATACGTCTGTAAGTCCGTCTGTGTGTGGATAACGCAACCGTCACAACCAGTAAGCTGATTTTCTCCAAAACTGATATTCCTCGATCGATTTAACGAACCTTAAGAGCCTTTGAGCTTAAAAAGCATTTATTTTTTATTTTTGGGGTTACTTTTCAAGAATCCTGCACAGTGTTTTCAAAATTTTCTCAATAATGGCTTTGTATTTTTTGATCGCCTTCGCCCTTGGATACCATAGAGAATGGCGTAATCTCATTTTCGTTGATATCCTTGACTTTTTTTTTTATAATTTCACAGATATATTTTTCTTTCTGTTGTTTCAAGAGTTGTTATTTAGAGTTTTATTTCTTTCTGTTGTTTAAGACAGATTTTAAAATTAGGTCATGAAGAGTTTTTCGAAAATGTGAAGTTTTGGGTAATTTTGAGTGAAACATTGCAATTTTGAAATAAATATTTCCTCAAAAACAGCTCCAGATTTTTCTTAAAAATTTCTTGTTGTATGTATCAAAGGACAATATATAGAAAGTGGTGCTTGTCCCATTTTTGGCGAACTCTGTGTACATTCGAAAAAGTAATTGAGATGAGTAATGACTAATTGAATAATGAGAGATGTTTAAAAAATGAATATATAATTTTTGAACATTGAAAATAATATAGCAAAATGGCGTTTATGTCAACTTATATAGTGGATTTTGCACTATCAATTCAAAAGATTTAAAGAAAAATTGGAATGGTAGTCAAATGGTAATGGTGTCAAAGTGGCACTCACGTCATATTATTCAGTCTATTTAGCACTCTTCGTACAAACAATGTAAAGAAATATTTGAAGCCGTTTTCTAAAAAATGTCGTTTGAGAGTTTCTGAAAATGCGGAATTTCGAGCTCGTTTTCACATAAATTCTGTAATTTAAAAAAAACTAAAGAATACAGTCAAATTGCGTTTATGTCATCTTATGTAGTACATTTAGCTCTAAACCCATCAAAAGTATAAAAAAAATTTGGAGGTTTTCTGAGAAATTCTTATTTTTGATATTTTTAATATTGCCCATACTTCACAAAAAAATTCCGCGAAAACAAGTACATTTTCCAAAGAAATATACATGACGTTAATGAAAGAGTGGAGTGATTTTGGAAAACAAATTTGATTTGTAGATGAAGAAAGACGCCCAAAAATTCGAAATTCTAGCACCTTCCGAAATTTCAAAATTACATGGTTTGAGTAGAACCAGATCGACTCGGGAATAATCATTTTGGGAAAAAATCTTTCGAACAATTTAAGCGCTAGTAATATTCACGGATGGCCATACGGACGGCAGTAGGTTTAGAAAAATATTCATTTTTTAGGGGAATACAAAACATGCATTTCCATTGAAATCTCGAAATAGTTTTTCGACGCCATTATCTGTCTCTATACTACGTATTACTCAGTATATAATTACGTATACGATAAAGAGATTTGGAAGAAGTCAGCCGTTGTGTTCGTACACGCGTTGCATTATGAATGTTTGAGTACGACAAATATCCCAAAGGATATTGGAACTTGTTGTGGTTTTAGTGTCGTTGGATTTGCCAAAGAGGTTAGATTTGCAGGAAAATATTATTGTAATGTCATGAGCAGTTTTTGCGTAGATGCTAGAATGTGGAAGTTGGAATGAATGTATTATACATTCATTCATTCCGCGTTATTTACATAGTGTGTGTAATATAATTGATACAGGACTTGGTACATGTAATGTGTCATCTTATTCAAGTGTGTTTCGTTTCCAGACGTCACAGCAACAAACACAAGTTTCCGCCAAAGCCTCACAATATCTGTGACAAGTCTCCGCAACACGAGACCCTCATATTATCAGAAGGGCCATGTCAAAATTAATATACCTTTCAATTTTATTATGTCCATCAGGTTTTAACACAAATTCAAGAATTGTATGGAAAAATCCCCTGATTCAAAATGTGGGAAACATACCTGTACGAGAAATAACAGACCATATCAGATACTCTGGAAAAAGGCTTTACCGTTTCGCCAGAAGAGAGAGCGATTGTCAAATACGGTGTTCTTTCTTACACAATTAAAGTGGATTACTGGTGCAACAAATCTGTTCATAATGATTACTTCATGCAGCATTCTCTAAAATTTCTTCGAACGGTGAAAGCACGATTTGAGTTAGGATGTAGGCACACAAGTTTCTTTACTAACTTTTTCGACGTGGATCTGGGCTACAATGAACTGGCCAGTGGTGAACTGGACATTCTGACAGAACCCGTTTACATTGGACTGGCGCAGATGGACAACCTGAGTGTGCTGTACCCGCACGACAAGGACGACTTGTGCTTCTTCGTCGGGACGCCGCCCCCCTTGCAGCAGAGCGTGCTGCTGACAGTGCCGCTGAGCATCTGGCTGGCCACGGCCGTCTGCGTGCTGGGCGTCATCGCCGCAGCAGGCCTTAGCTTCGGGGTGCGGTGGGCCGACGCGGCGTTCGTCGTGCTGGGCTGCCTCATCACCGGCGCCTGCCACGCGTCGCTGCACCGCCTCTGCCTCTGGGTCAGCCTGCTCAGCTTCTTCCTGTGGAACTTCATCGGCGGCTCCCTCACGGGCTCCATTGTGTCTCCGGAACGAGGGAGAGAGTTCCGTACGTTGGAAGATGTTGATGCGGCCTTTGCACGGATTTATTCGACGCCGACGTGGGAAAAGCAACATTTACAGTGGCTGGAATCGCAAACTAATATTTACGCATCTTTGATTTCAAAATTCTCAGATTTATTCAGTAAAAGAAGCGTGTTTAATCCCAAAGACGAAGCTCTCCTTAGCTATGAAACGCTTGCATACGTGTACAAGTTAATATTTGAGAGAGATCAAAATCTGATTCAAACACCTGTATGTCTTTTCTCTCCCTGTTATGTGGCTTTTCCAATACGAAAGAATTGGCCTCATGCTACATCTTTCGAGAAGTTGATTCAAATATCAGTAGAAGCAGGTTTATTAATAAGATATAAACAAGAAACTTGTACAAAGGTGATGTTAATAAGCAGTGGCAAATTAAAATTTTGTTTTTCTGAAAAAATACAGTCTTCAAATGACTCCACAATGCCCATGCAGTTAGTCTTTCTCAAAGAGGCTTTCTTCATCTGGGGAATCGGGATTTGTTTGGCTCTGGTCTGCTTCTTGGGAGAAAATTGGCCTCAAATTGAGCGCGGGGTAGTACTGGCTGTTGCGAGAATCTCTCGTGTGTTTCAGTCTCTCCGAATTGTCTGAGTTGTGGAAACTATTGGTGAAGTAACAATGCAGAAGTAATCTGAGATGTATAAAAATTCACGGCAAATTCTAACAACTGTTAAATGAAATTCCAATTCTTTCGACCTTTTGACAAGATGGTGTACTTTAGAAAAACAAAAAGACCGCTGTGATTGACACAGTACTTTAAGTTACATTATTTGTGTTATCTACAAACAAAGTGTTCATGCGGCCATAATACATGTATAATTCCCGTTTTAAGAGAACGCTCAAGAGGTACTCTTGAAAAGGTTAAGACATGAGATAATGTGGGGTAATTTGTCTTTTACTTTCCCATGTACGTAGTATAAAGTATTCTATATGCTACGAGAAACAGACATAAAAGTTTTGAGGTAACTATGGTTTTAGCGATCCCTGGTATGTTTTTTCTGATACGCCAGACTTTCTTTAAAAGCATAAAAATATTTATATATACTTAAAATTAATATTTATATAAATATAAAGTATAATAAATATTTCATAAAAATATAATTCATGGAAAAATATTGTAATAAGAAACCAATTATATATATATATAATACATCAGAAAAACATTTTTCAATATTTTATCAGATCCAAATTCAAATCCCAAAAATATTTTTGTAAATGACAAAAATTATATTTATTGTGCCGTAGAACGCTGTAACACACTCAATTCCATCTCAACTTCTTAAAACACATATTGTTAGAAATATTTTTTTAATTTTTTTGACAGCTAGGCTGCAGTTAAAAAATAAAAACCGTTTTCCCATCTTTAAATTACCGGAACATTAAATATTCTTTGAAAATGAATGCAACAATCCTGTGGATTTATTTTAGAATATATTATACATTTGTGTGCTTTGTTGAAACACTCAGTAATATTTTGACTTTGAAATGTAGTTACAGATTACCATTTTTAAAGCTCTAATTAAATTATAATTAAATTAAAATAAAAAATTCGGCAACACCACCCTCATATCCATCATGATATATCATAGAAATTATAATGAAACGCTATGTAAGCCCTGAATGAAACGCTCAAAGCAATAAATATTTCTAATTAATTACCTAGATATATAAAATTAAATACCTCGATATTACTTTGCTCTTCGAGCAAATGAATGCAAGGAAGCATTTTCTTTCTTCCAATATTTGTAATTCTTACGTAATATGCATTTACGTTGTAAGTTATTAAAGATATAAGTTCGCAAATTACTTTTACAGATTGACACAGCCACAATCGAAGCGCAGGAAATTCGAATTTACCATTTCAAATTCTTTTTAAATTTCCGCAAAAAGTACTCATATTTCCGAAAAATTGAACATGCCCGTTATTGAAGATCTGTTTTTAATACGCACATTTTTCTACAAACAAAATATCTTCATAAATTTAGTGGTAGGAAGACGCCGAAAAAATATTGTATTTTTGCAATTTTCGAGAAATAAGGGATTTCAACTAACGTGGGACCTGCACCATTGTCTTAAGCGTCCTTTATGGTATAAGAGATAAAAATTTAGTGCCGTTTTTAAGAAAAAACTGTTTAAAGAAAATAAAAATGACCTAGTATGTTTGATACAAAATTACGAAAAAATACTCATATTTTCGGTAAAATTGAACATAGTATTAATTGAAAATCTGTTTCTGAACAATAAATTTAATATGAAATAATTATCTTCATAAGTGTAGTTGTAGGTATAAACAAAAGTTAGAATTTTTGCAATTTCAACGAAAATGAGAGCTACACCATTCTCTTAAAGATCCTTCACACTATCCAACAACAAAATTTAATCAAAATTGATGGAGCCATTTCTTTGAAAATGTTGAAAATGTCCCAGGGGCTTCATATAAAGTACCCCCCATAATTACAATATCGATTTCAAATTCAAATGGTATACGATATCAGCCAGAACGACAGGGGAATATCAGTTTTGGAGAAAATGAACAGAACTGTTTAGCCTCTAGCGTTGTTCACAGACGGTCACACAGACCTATATCCGCCAGTCGACTTTTCGGTAACAAGCACCCACAAAACATGGATTCTGGTTAGGTCTGGACCACGTGTTAAAGTTTTTTTCTAAATTTAGAAACTGGATTTATTCACATTTTTGTTATCAGGACCCGACAATACCAGTTTTTCTGCCGAAAATTCGCCGCTTTTTCCGCAGCGTTACATAAAATTATCTTCTTCAGAAACACCTTCTTAAGAGCGAGGATGTAAAAAGGGAAGTGTACTCATCTTCAAAGAAATGAGAGAAGAAACAACGTAAAACAATTATTTCTTTTAAATGTTAGGTCTTTTAAATCAACCACACCATTAAAAGTAAACAATACTGTGAAAGAAATACAGACCTAGGCTTTCACCAAATCATTCATTCATTCATTCATTCATTCAAATGTTATTTGTAATTCAATTTTTCAACAACAAAAAACCTATCTTGAACTCTCTTGTTCATTAATGTGTATTGACAGTAATTATCAGAGTTTGAAATTTGATGAGTCAGCATAAAAACAGAAAAAAATTTTGAATAAGAATAATATGAACATTTAATGATTAGTAGGTGTGTATTTTGTGGTACATACCAAGTGCATAAGTAATGTTGGTTATTTCAAAAAATTTTCACAACAAAATAAAGAAAAGAAAATCACTAGGCACAGTTGTGTTTTGCGTGGGAACGAAATCCTACCGATGAATAGGAGAGATCCAATTTTTCCTAAGGGTATTGTGAAATTGAAACATGAGAACATGTCTGTTTCCATCGTAGTTCCCTCTAATTAGATACACAGGACTTGTAGACCACAGGAAAACGCTAAATGAATGGTTGAACTACAGACATAAAAACAATCTTCATCGGTATCAAGCAACTACTAATACTTCTAGTTGACACGAGAGCAAATTGAATTAATGATTATTCCAATAAGCCTCGTCAGTAAGTGCAAATCACGGTTTACACAGAAAACGTAAAAATAAGATGGAGGAATCTAAGGCTTATAAGCGTTACGTCACAAAGAACGGCCTTTAGCGCCAAAGCCCGTGATATAAGTTGTAACTCTGCAATTTCGAAAATTGCAAATATTTCAAATGTTTTCTGCATTTTCCTACAATTACAATATTAAAGATAGAGAATTTTTCTTGAAATAAAGTTTAGTTTTCACAATTAGCTCTTTAAGTAACGTTACGTACAAGCGTTTTAAAATTGTAATTGTTTTCGTGTCATTTTGTGTAAAATATGGGCAGCTTTAAAAAAATTAAAAACATTAATATCTCAAAAAGCGGGTCAAATTTATTTTAAAACTTTTGGTAATGATAATGTGCTAAGTGTACAGTATCAGATGAAATGAACGCCATTTAGCTATGTCCTTTTTTTTAATTTTCAGAAATGCTCAAACTTTCTTTTCTCGAAAACGGCTCCAAATATGTTCTGCATTTGTGCCACTTTTTTTTAATTTGTTGCGTCTACACCTTGACGCAACGCGTCTCCAAGCCCCTTAAGGGGCGTTGAGCGCTTTGCACTTCTCGGAGTAATCTTCCATTAACGTGCTTTTACTTTTAATATTAGTCAAGTCTCGTCACGTCGCAGTCAGTCAGTGCCTTTTATCCCTTCGGCCAGGGGCTCGACGGCGTTAGATCCCGGGGCACCTGGCTGGTCACCCAACCACGAACCCGCGAGTCTCGAATGCGCTTAACCTTCGTGACTTCACGGAGCGTAGTAAACGCATTCGGCTAGCGCCGACGGCTGTTCATGTATTCTTTTGTTTTTTCAAAAATTATACAAATGTATTTGTTGTGATGTCTCTCACGCCGTTAATATTAACAGTTTTTGACACAAAAATTATAGAAAAAAATTGGAGACATTTTTGTGAAAAAAAAACTGTTTAAAAAATTAAAAATTGTCTATATTTCACACAAAATTTTGCAAAATCTACTTGTATTTTGAAAAACTTGTACGTGACTTATTTCAATATCTGTCTTTAAAGAAATGATTTTATAGAGAAAAAACTCTATTTTCAATATTCTAGATGGAAGAAGACGCCGAAAAAATTTGAACTTAAGGAATTTTCGAAAAATTTGAGATTTCAACAAAAATAAACCTACACCATTATCTTAAGCGTATTTTATGCGATTCGAGAATAAAGTTTAGTCTAAAACTTTGGAACCATTTTTGTGAAAATTTTAAGAAGTTGAGGCTTTACATAAAGTACCCCCCAAAAAATATAAAAATGACCATGTTAAACTCAGAGAGCGTTGAGTTCATTTAAATCGATCGGGGAATATCGATTTTAGAGAAAATCGGCTGTACGGCATACAGACGGCGCGCTGAATACACAACTTGTTAGAGGAAGTAATTTACTGTTGTGTACACGGTTAGTCAAAACAAATAAGAGCTTTTCTCGTAAAAATTCGCGTTTTCCGGTGCGCAATTACATAATTCTCTCTTCTTACAAAGAATTCGTAAGATGAGAAAGTAAAAGAGGTCACCACGAATATTTTCCAAAAGGTTCAACTTATTGAGATGAAATTTTCACCAAATGATTCAGTTCTTAGGGGCTCATCAGTTATAGTTGTTAGCCTATTGATATTGTTAATTTCAAAAATATGGAACTAAGTTCATTTTTACTTTCTCGCATACGTACGTACTACGAAGTAATATACTTTCGTTAGTATCGAGAAAGTTAACTAACGCTGCGGAAAATCCATTTCGAGAGTTCACCGAAAATACACATTTTGGGGCCTCTGATACAGAAAAAGTGTTTTTTCTTTTCTCACCTTACAAAGTACTTTGTATGAAGGGAACGTTATGTAATCGTGCGTCGGAAAACAACGAGTTTTCGGCAGTAAAACTATTATTTTTCACAATGTACGTCCGTCTGTCTGTCAACTGCGAACAACACTAGCGTCTAAACTATGAGTAGGAGTTCATATTTTAGTTCATATTTCAGAACTCTGCGATTTTGAAAAACAAATTCATTAATTTTTGAGGCTACTTTACATGAATCTCTTGGGACATCTTCAAAATGTTCTAAAAAATGGCTCGAAATTTTTTCTTTAAATATTTTGAAAGAAGAGAAGTAAAGGTGGCATAGGTCCGATTTTTTGTTTTCTCTGAATTTTTGAAAATTTTAAAAAATTGAATTTTTTGGCGTCTTCTAACAATTGCAAAAATGAGAAACATTTTTTATCAAGTGCATTTTTCCATTGTTTTATCTTTGTGTATCGCAATGTCGATAGTCGTTTAAAGGTCAACATGCGCTGGACATCTTAATCCGTTGCATTTTGAAACGAAGCACGATAGAAATCGTGGAAACGTTTTGATATCCAGCCTCACCGCAAACTTCCGAACCTGCTATAACGTTGAATTTTAAAACTCATTAGTGTTTATAATTATTCCTCAAATACGAGTATTTATATTGTTCATCAATATTGCTGAATTTGTCTATCTAATCGTGCAAAAAAGTATAGGGTTCCATGTATAGGAACATTATTTATCCACTTTTTAGTTTCCAGAGCCCGACAATAAGAGTTTTTTTTGTATAAAATTCGCCGTTTTCCTGCAAACGATTACAATACTTGCTGTTATTACGCAATGTGAGAAAGTTAAAATACATTTTTTACAAAATGTGAATATGTCAGATACTATTTACTCGATTTATTTAATATGCAGTTCAAGTAATGCTCTTGAGAGAGATGGTTGACAATCAATGGAAGAGATGGTTGACAATCAATGGAAGAAATAGTTGACAATCAATGGAAGAAATGGTTGACAATCAATAACTAGGAATAAAATGCTCTAGTAATTTGTATTCAGTAGCAAAACCCTCAACAGTCTACCACGGAACCCAGGGCTTTATCACCGTATTTAAGAGAAATAATTGTTCACGCAACTAATAATATCTTGTTGAATGTCTGATACGCCTGGCAGCTTGTTAACGACTGTAAAAGTCATTTTATTATATGTAAGTCATCATAGCGATCCTGGTGGCTGTATTTTGAAACAGTGCCACCAAGCGATCATTGAGTACTCCTAACTCCGAACTCCTAACTCCGAACTAACTCCTACGCCGAACTCAGTTGCAATGTAGCTAGGAACTAAGAGGCATGGCGCTTTGTAAGACGCTGTTTGTTTTACAATCTTTTCGCGGCTACGGTTCATTTTGTGATACCATGGTTCAGTGTCGTGTGGGACATCTCATGTGTGAGTGGTGCCCTTGATTGCTGCGTGATACGCGACTGGATTCTGTAATCAACGGTTTCTTTTTTAACACATGTTTGCTCCTATGCCACGTGCTCAGGCACACGGCTGTGCTGTATTCAATCTTACGTTGTACTGGAAATTTGTTCAATACACTTAATTGGTTTGTGTGAACTGTATAATTTTTTTATGTATTTGTTACCACACAAACTCAGGGGTTTGAACGGTTCATGGGACGCCATGCACCTTCCTATTCATCAAACCTTGGAAGTTGAAAAGACTGAGTATCTTGGGAATGTATAGGATGATCTATTGAAGTTCATTGTTTCCCGACACCCTTACAATAATGTTATGTCTAGTATTATGCTGGTCTGGCATACAAAACATTCACATTCTTGAAATATTTTCCTTAATATGCAACTAAACATGACCCTGCTACTCATAAGCCAGACTCAAAATCGACTGATGCTTAAGTTTTAAGTAGAATCTTACAACACTTGTTTGGAGAAGTTGGGAAAGGATACGGTGTAGAATTTCAGAAGAACAATTTGCTAACTCGAATAGTTTATGGAACGTTTTCTACAATGTATGACAAAATTTGTTTCATACACATTAAAAATTATTCATCTCTTCAAATTCCTGAAATATTTTTATTCTTTCGTAATAATAGTATTGTATAATCCATTATCAAACAATTATACAAAACAGCCGGAAACACACAGATCAATATCTTTAGAATTTTCAAAGTTTAAGAATTTGGTATTCTAAAAAATTATATTTACTTACATATTGTTCTTAGTTCAAATATTCAGTATTCACTAGAACTTTAAATTATAGAGGTTTTTACTTCAAAAAGTTATATTTTTGAAGTGTTATTGAATAACATTTCTCGCATTCGCAGGACAGATTTTTATCAACCAGTTAAATAGTAGCATCGTCTTTCAGCTCCATTACGGATGCCTTCCCCTTTGGGCCCCCTCGGTCAAGGCAACCAAACCACGTAGCCCAACGTCAGAATAGTTGCTTCGTAAACGAGATCGAAATGTTACAAGTCACGGTCGTCGCGAAAGAATACAAGAATGAACGGCCTCCGCCGACGAGATGCCCCGCCTACGCCCAGACTGAAGGTCGGAATTGAGTGAAGGAATTTAGAAGAGGAGATGCTCCAGAGATAAATTAACTCCTCCCATCATAATAAAATGAGTCTGCTTTTTCGCTTTGTAAGAAAATTCGGTACTGTAAGGTGTCCAGACGTCCCGTGTTAGCCGGGACAGTCACTTGTTTGAGTCTCTGTCCCGTATTTTTTGTTTAAAAAAACGGGACGCTACTACTCCCGATTTTTCTGACAATGACCAAACAGCATAAAGTACCGTCAACAATTTCAAATTTATCATAATGTATTCCAATGAGTTTGCATTAGTTTATAAAATGTAAGGGCGAGTAGATCATACGCTTATGTACCACGTAACAAGAGTGTTTCAAAGACAATTGAAATCAAGAGAGAAATTCAGTGGGGGATCTAACAATACCTTCTATTACTAGTAATAGAAGGTATTGGTTCTAGAAAGGGTAAATGAGCTATCGCGTCATTTGAGGTTGCGTATGCTTTATCACTATCGATATATTTACCAAGAAAACCAATAACCCGAACCTTCCGCTTTTTTGAGTTACAATGCGACAGAAAGCAATATTAATTGAGGAATACAAGCCAACTTTACAATGAATAAAAGTGCAAATGAAACAATTTTTTTTAATGTTTCATTCTAATGTTATTTTTTCACATTGTTTTCTCCATTTTTCTGGTTTTCTTTAGAGTGAAAATTTTGTTGTGTGCATGTGTTCCGTTTTGTCCCATTTTTTAGTCAAGAAAAAGTCACAATGTCCCGTTTTTTTGGTTTTTAAGATCTGGCCACCTTAACCATTACTTGTTCAGCACCAGCGCTCTGCGTGCCCGCACGGGCGCGGGAGGCAATCACTGTTGTGAACGCTCAACTTAGATCACAATCCACTGTGTCTGACGTTGAAATCCCTTTGTTGCATAGTGTAACTCAGCTGTAACATGATGGTTTTCAGGTTATAAACATTCTAACAATTTAAAGATGAACTATTTTATATTACACATAATGTACGGTACATCATGCGTTTATGTCACCCCATGCATTGTTGGACGGTAAACGCGATAAGATAACGAGATGAAGTGATAGTAATTTAGTGGTGTGAAAAGGAACTTCCTAGTAACACACTGTTTGCTATCAGAAACGAAAGGCTTTTAGGAAAATAATCGAACTAAAATACGAATGATACTTATTTTATTGACTTGCTTGATACTTATTTATCACATAAACGATTTGAAAAAATATAAATCGTGAAATATAGCACATTTTGTTGGAGGAGTAACAATTTAATTTTGTGTTTTTTTCAAACAATATTTACTTCTGATTTTTTTATTATTTCCCACTTAATTAAAATAAATAAATGTAATGAAAATTAATTATTGCAAGTAAAAATGAAAAAAATATGCAATAAAGGGTTAACAAGGACGAACGTGGGGGCAGATTATGATAAGAAAGATGGGGTGAGAGGCAGTCGGACAAAATCAGCAACAAACATTTTTTTCCCTCAGACCATTTTACACCTACGCTCCAATTCACATCTACCTCATATAAGTGAATACAATGACATGTAACCGACATCCATACCTCAAAAAGTAGCGAATGAACAGATATTAAATTTGTACAAGCTCTTCTTCAGGATTGTGTCAGTGTCCCTGCAATCTTTTCTAAATATTAATACAACACAAATGCGGAATACAAGTAATATATATTGTATGTTGGTAGATGCACCTCGATCATTACTTTTCGGCTGTTGCTAAGAGTAGGTTGGTTTCTCATGTAATTCGCCAGAGACCAGTAGTAGGGTGGCAGAACTGGTACCTCATAGAAACACTAGAGGCCATTAACAATGCCTACTTTTTAATCTAATAGTGCTGTAAATTAAAATGAAAGAAAATTATAGTGTTTTCTTAAACTTCGAACAAATTACATTAACTAGTCGTTACACAACAGCACTTCCTTTCTCGCTATATTGCTACTTTTTATATTCATCAAAATTACGCTGTTTTAAATGCATTACTTTTCATTCCTACATCTTATAAAACAAAGCAAAATCATATATTCGTTTTCACATTAAACTCAATTAAAGGATACAATTTAAAATAGGCTTTAAATAATTTCTAAAAAATTAATTTTAAAGTGTATAGCATAACCTGGAAGAGGAAACGAACAAAGAAATATAAAATAACATACAAGCCTAGCAACACACTCATTTGCGTAGATGATTTTCTCCCCCATACGTCACATACAGTTTTTGACTAAATAAATAAATAAAGCAATTTTACGTTCACGAATCGCAGTAAATTGCAAGCGAGCGACTATGTTTGTCGCCAAATTACTCAAAAAGTATTCACATTTTCAAAAACTTCCACATGACCTTATTTGATGATCTGTTTTTGGTAAACGTATTTCATTAAAAAATTGTAGTTTCGTAATTGTAGTTGTAGGAAGATGCAGAAAAAAATTGAAGTTTTTCCATTCTCGAAAAATTAGGGTTTTCAAACAACACGACATTTACAACATTCTCTTAAACAATCTTCAGTCTATCCAACAACAAAATTTCATTCAAAACAATGGAGCCGTATTTGAGTAAAAAATATTTAAACAAAAATTTAAAATTGCCTGTATTTCACGCAAACTTAGTAAAAACTACTCAAATTTTCGAAATATTGTACATGATCTTATTTAAAAATCTATCTTTAAGGAACAGAAGATTTTATTAAGGGAAAATATCAATCTTTAATAGTTTAGTTGTAGGTAGAAGCTGAAAAAAGTTTGAATTTTTGCAATTTTCGAAAAAATTCCAGCCAGTTTTCAACGAACATGAGACCTGCACCGTTCTCTTAAACGTTCGCTACACTCTCCATTCAACAAAATTTAATTAAAAACGGTGGAGCCATTTTTTGACAATTTTGAAAATGTCCGAGGGGCTACATATAAACCCCCCAAAATTAAAATATCGATTTCAAACTCAAGGGACCACGAGATCAGTCAGGTCAACATGATAATATCAATTTTGGAGAAAATCAGCTCAACGGTTTAGCTGTTAGCGTTGTTCACACACAGACGAATGGACGGATGGACTTTTTGTCGACAATCGATTTTTCGGCATCAAGGAGCCCCAAAATATGAATTCTGGCTATTCCACGTGTTAGAGGATTTTTCACCTAAATTTATGAACTGCATTTATCCACTTTTTCGTTATCAGGGCCCTGGAATAAGTTTTTCTGCCGACAATTCGCAGTTTTTTCGCGTAGCATTACATAACTTTCTCTGTACTGGGGAAGCGGAAGCGAGAAAGTAAAAAAGCGCCCTGAGTGAGTCTTTGCTAAACCTGGAGCGACCAAGTACGTGCTGTTTTAACACTCCTAGTTTGTAGTATATATAGTCCAGTCACCTGGTACTCTAAAGAGCCTGAGCTAAGAAAAATCTGTTTAATATGTTTTTTTAATGTGCCGAATTTTAATTTCGAAAAGGATAGCCTTCATTAAAAAAAGGTAGTATACTACTTCTTCTGTACCTTATTATTCCGTATGTACGTACGCATACGAGAACGTAAAATCAGAATGCACAAAAATCTGTAGATGATAAATATCTTTGTCGAAGACAGAGTAACGGGGCATGGTGAGTGGAAGTAAAAATAAATTAAACATGTTTGTTTGCCAACGTTTCGAAAAATGTATTTCCATCCTCAGGGCTATATAAAATAAGAAAAAAGCAACACTGTTACATGAAGCTACGAAACAATATCTTTATAGAAGCATTTCAAAATTTAGGCTTTAGGAAAGCAAAGAAGATATATTACTGGCCCATATTAATCAACATTTGTTGTCACCTACAAATGAAATCAAACACCACATTCTCTTCAAGTAACGTAGCAGAGAATATAGGCAATTTGGTTTAGTTAACATCTGCAAAAACACAACTCAAGTTAATTTGTGGATAAATTATTTTATATCGTAATGAGCACTTACAGGTCATCAACGGTCGATCATTTCAGGAATTTCCCAAACAAGACGAACGCCTTTCGTGCTCTTGAAGGCTCTGTATCTTAGTGGCTCGTGCGTACGGTGCCTATGTGGCAATATCCTGCGTCTCCTTGGCACGCCACGGAACAGGCACGGGCGGCGGTCTGCCTGGCAAATTGGCCGCACCGTTACAGAGGCGCGGAGGCCGATCAGCGGACTTCCGCCAGCCTCACGCGCGAGCAATGAATGACGCTTTTTGCATACCGCCATTATTACCCACTTATTAACGCTGGAAACTCTCAGTTTGTGTTTATGAAATTGGGGGGCATTTGTACTTACGATCGTAAGATACAAGGCGAGTTATTGGCTGTAATAAATATGTAACGCAAGTACACGTGTGATGAATATTGATGAATGATTACAGTGGCTTTGTTGAGGTTTGAGATTGTCGCTTGTCAGTACTCTAAGAAATTTTCTGAAGGACAAAGGGAAATTCTCACAAGAAATGCTGAATAAATACATTAGAAATTAGAAGATAGTGCATTCACAGTTGGATGAGGTAGCTTATTTTGATCAAATCAAAAGAGTAATAAGAATCTTTAAAGACGATATTAAACGAACGATTTATATAATGTGTAGTGTTGTAACGTGTTTTAAAGTGTGCCTATAAGAGACGTTCATCAATTCCTTGTATTTTTCTTCTTTTCGATTACATCGCAAGCATTATTTCAACGGAAGTTGTCACGAACAATTATTATTTCCCCTCTTCAAAACATTCATAGATAAACGATACACAAGAAAGAAATGAGAACTTCAAACGCTAAAAATACCCATCCCAATTATGTAAATTGAAAGAGATGATTTTTCTAATTCAAGTAATATATTGGATCAACCTGGTTCAGAAGCTATAAGTTTAAAATAATTAATAAGAGCACAAAATTGCTTAGTAAATAGTAATTTCACATTATTTTTTTCAGTTTTTAGATCATTAAAACTCTCAAGTTTAACACTAGATAGTTCAGTTTCAAATAAAGAATTAAAAAAATATCATATCCCTTCTTCATTATTTTCGTACTACAAGAGAATAGTCCTGTTTAACCTCATCTAGGGCCTTACCTCCGAGACATTTCTCCAGACTTCGGTAAAGTTAAAGTAAAATTGTTTCATGCAGAGTCTTTTACTTTTTCGCTATAATAACATACAAAGTAGTATAATGTCCTCTCATCTGGAGGATGTTGGTTTACAATAGAGAACAGCTCAGTTGCACGTACAGCCAAGCCATTGTGTGAAATAATTATAAGAGAGAGAATAGGTTTGCAGCAGATCAACAGATCTGACTTCTTCGCAATTTTTGCTAGAAACTCTTGATTTATTGATAAGTCAGGCACGTTATCTGCTTTTGACATGTCCCGTACGCGTTGTTCATGCTATGTCCCATTATATTCCGCGTATACTCCTCCTCTCTTGAATCTGAGATCGGGAGCCAACGTACACATCACCTTGCAGAGTTTCTTCCTCTAGGTATCTCCCCTAACAGGGCACCGCCCCAGACGGGACAAGCTTTGATCACCGATCTGGTCTCCTTGCATGTGTGGGTGTAAGTGTAAGTGCGAGTATGTAAGGGGGAGAGGGTAGAAGAAAGAAGACGAAGGAAAAATTGCTTGCAGTTCAGGGCCCATTTATTAGGGTACTGGTCCAGCATTCGACTGGTATTGATCAGGTCAACCACGGAAATCTACCAATGGGAGCAACCGGCTGCTAGACTTCTCCTTCAGACAGTTCTCCAGTGACTGAATTCGATGTAGCTTTTTCTCTACAGTCGAAAATCTACCACCGCGGCCTCAAAACTTTGACTCGAAATAGAAGTGATCATCGCTTATCAAATCCCAACTTAAACGGATTTTTCACATAATAACACTTCACAAACCAAATTACTATTGAACTTTTTTATTAACACGCTTAAAACAATAAACCAACAAAACAACTTCAAACATTTTTCTTGATACAATTGAATATTTCGATTTTACTTTTGGGGTCTTTATGTTTCAAGTATAAGTAGAGAAAAATAATCATGGAAAGGTTCGAAACTTGAGTAAAAAATAATACAAAAACAGGAGATGTTTAAAGTCAAACTCACAAAATAATGGAAGAAAATTGCATGATTTTACTTTCATAATTACAAGACCAATCAACGAAAATGAAATACTTGTACACCAAAACATATGGCTAATACAACAATGTCATATTGAAAGAGTAATCGGTAAGAAATAGTGCAATATGCGATTTTTAATTAATTCTTCAGACAATGCAACCTACGATATACTACTATATGCTACTATATGCTACTTCTTCTCGTATATACTACTCCTCAACTATTCTACTCTTCAACCTCGTATATACTACTATATGCTACTTCTTCTCATATATACTACTCTTTAACTATTCTACTCTTCAACCTCGTATTTACTACTATACGCTACTTCTTCAGCAACGCGCTGCGTAACAAAGAACAAGTGCCAGCGCCATGTTTCCGCGAAGCAGCGTCGCTAATCACTGCCCCAACCTTGCTCCCGCCGCGGGTCGCTCTTCCTCCAGAGCGGCGGAGCCGTCAAACCGACTCGAGGACTCGGTCGCACCTTCCGGCGTGTTATGGATGGGCGCCAGACCCGGTGGCCTACGGAAGGCGCCGTAGGTTGCACGGGGTGGGCGGGGGAGAAAAACCCGGCAGAGCGACGCTCCTGTTGGCCTCACCGCGGGCGGGAGGCGACCACAGGGCACGCGGAAGTGCGTGCGCACGCGTGACATTGCTCTCGTTTCCGGCGCGTGCCGGCGGCGGCGGCGCGGGACTTTCACTGTGGGCCAAATCTCTTGTTTAAGAAAGCAAAATCTGCGATTTGGAATGTCACTTTCAGTACTATGATTGGTGATACCCAGTTCGTGGAATAAGTAAAATGTAATACAGTTTCGTGACGAAATGTTCGGCGTACGTATGTAAGAATTTTAAATCCCTACTAAAGAATGAATTTCCAGCGCTAACTGAAACATTACTTATGGAAATATATAAATTTTATTTCTCTATATACTGTGTAAAAAGAAAGCAAATATTTTTTTTGCAATAAACTGTAATTTGGTCAGTGGCAAAAGAAGAAAAATGGATGGTCTCGGACGGTCTGAGCTCCTTTGAAGAGAACATCAATTAATTTAGATATGAGATCTCGAAACAATTTATTTTATTTAAATGCAATTCATTTTATTCTATGGTGCAGCTTAATTTCTCTCAGTCAAGATCAGATAAATCATTTCCATATTTAAATACTTCAATTCAATTCAGTTAACTTCAATGAAATTCGGTTCGGTACAGTTCCACTTTATTCCTGTTCAATTACGTTGCTTCGTTTGTTTTGTGTTCTGTTCTAGAATTTTCCAATTTGTTATTATCCCAAATGGAAGCTTAAGAAACATAACATGGTATTTCCAAAACAGTATATGTACAAGAGCCCAATAGTTATTACCAAGGGCGTTATATGAGTTCTAATGATCGAAGGGCGACAAAAATCCCGAAGGCTTCTGGCCGAGGGCTTTTTGCTGTCCGAGATCATTAAAACTAGATAATGTCCGTGTCACAGAATTTCATTTTTTATCTAATTTTATTGATTCATATTTACTTATTTACTCATTAATTAGGTATTAACTTGACTCAATTCGTCTTTTCATATTTCCCTCCCATAATTTCCTTTCATAATTCCCTCCATACGAGAAAATACATCATAATTCAACAGTTTTCATAATTCCCTCGTAACCACATCCTTTGCATCCAGATACGTTATGCAGTGTGCGAATTATATGGAGCTCCGTATCTAAGGCAATAAAAAGCTATAACGTATCAGTAAAAAACAAAAATAATGTATATATTTTTCCACATAACTTAAATACATATTTTGAACATCATTTTGTACTTAACAATTTTGTACTTTTCAATTTGAAAATGCCATTTAAACAGTTTATTTTACGTGTTCAAAAACATGTATCAATATAAAAATGTGAGGCCATATCGATAAAATGAATAGATATTGTATTGTTTCTGCAGCGTTGAAGAGCAGGCTTTGCCCAGAGTGACTAGCGTTCGGCGCACAGCGCGTGATCACGGACAGAGGCGCGGCGCGGCGGCGGGTGGGCGCGGCAACGGGGCGGGGCGAGGTGGGGCGCGGGGTGGCGGGGTGTGTGGGGAGGGGGGATGTGAGGCGAGGTCGGGTGGGGCTGCTCCAGCCGCAGCCGCAGCCGCAGCGGCCGGTAGGTACCTGCCGCGGCGACACAGCAAGCAGCCTCGTGACCCTGGCATTCATTCTAACCGCTACTCGCGGCCGATCGCACGATCTTGTCATGCTTCGAACCTTCTGGAAAAGAATCGCCCCATGCGAACGAGCGCAGCACAGTCGCGCAAATATGCGACGTCCTCTGCAACGGGAGTGCCAAAATGTTAGGAATGCATAGAAATGCATTTGGTTATATTCCTGAGGCTCGTTGCGATTTACAAAGATCGTCATGAAACTGTTCCAGACAGTCTTATTGCATTATTAGTCTTTTTTGTACGGTGGAGTCAGAGGACGAGGGTTGTTTACGCTGATTTCGAGTTCATTAATGCTCAAACTCCTAGAGGCCAGCTACATTGACCCAGAGTTTCATGGTCCACCAGTGTTCACCAAGGTCAATACCAAAGCTGTTGGTTTTCGAGGGACAACGATACACCTGCTGAGATGAGGAATAGTAAAATGGTATTTCATTGAATTAATGGATCAGTACGATATTTACTGAGCCAGATGATAATTCAAAGTACGTTGAATGAGAAACATGAATAAAACCACAGCGGCTACGTCGTTGTTCTCTTTGAGATTTATGTTTGATGTCTTAGCCTTTCCTGCTATTGCCTACGAGTAAGTTGTTTTCAATCCTCAGCCACTTTCATGTCAATGCAAACAAGTATTTGCTTTGTGGCAAGCGTTCTTTTAAGAAAACACATTACGTATGCATGTACAGATTATCTCATAAAACATTTATTATTGGGATATTTTGGTGTTAATAGACACAATTTCAGAGAGGTAAAGTAATTGTGGATAGTATTTGATTATTTATGTACGCGCACGTGTGTGTATGTATGAGTGAGTATGCCTTGGCAACAAGTCAAAGCCTTTTAGTAAGTTTGCGTTGAAAAAAAACTCTTTTACTGAAGGTGGACCTTCTAAATGTGTAATTTGTTGCCTACAATTTTTCAACTCCTTTGAATGAAGTAACAGTAGAATTGACTTTGAATTGACTATTAATTAAATAAAACTTTGTCATCAGTTCATTGCAGTAAATCATTGGATTGATAGAATCTGACGAGAGAAGCTGAAAGTAAGTACGCATTAGATGCACCAAGATTGTAATGGTTGATTGATTGATTGATTTTTTTCGTGTTTCCGGGTGCGTCAACTGCTTCGGTCATTAGTCCCGTTAGTGTAGTGCATTTTTTTCTCAGGAGATGGCAGTGATCTTCCCCCGCTAGATGGCGAGATCCGGCGCCGACCTACCGTCGGCTAGTGGGGTTTCCCCCTAACCAGGACTCTCCCACCAGCGGGGCACCGCCCCAGCCAGGACAAGCTCTAAGCTCCCGACCGGTCTCCCGGAATTTGTGGTAGTGTAGTGCATGTTAGTGTAAGTGTGTGTGTGTGTGGGGGGGAGAGGATGGGACAAGGAAGAGGAAGGACAGATCGCGCGCAGTCCGAGGCCCGTTTGGTAGGGTACTGCTTCGGCATTCGCCTGGTGTTGATCGGAGACACCACGGAAAACTACCGATGAGAGCAGCCGGCCGCGAGAATTCTCCTCCAGACAGCGACTGAATTCGACCTAGCTGAAAGCTAGTGTCGAAAATCCTGTCGCCGTCAGGACTCGAACCTAGGACCTCCCGGTCAGAGGCGCTGCAGTGACATCAGTTGATGC
>BLKR01000016.1:739755-787255 GCA_011170035.1 Teleogryllus occipitalis
TGTAATGCGTGGTCCCTTGTGTAAGATCCAAGCAACGACATCCAAAAGAATTTACTAACGAGCTATTGCAGTAAACCATAGCAAGAATGCAACATGTCTACCAAAGCAAGCTGAAAGTGAATACCGTACATAATAGATGTACTAAGATAGTAATGTTAACTTGTGTTTTGAATAAGAAGCCACCCACAGCACCTACCCACTCTGAGAAAAATGGAAAGTGCAGTTTCCTTAAGCAATTACCGTTACTTGGAGAAACAATGGCGTGGAGGTAGATGCAGGCCAACGTGCAGTATGAGTCACGTTTTGCCCCGCTCATCGGTGAGAAAAAGGAAAGGTCCACCTAGTTTGGGAACATGTATGAAGAATCTCTGTTGTCTTTGAAGTATAAGATGTGCTTAATATTTTGAAGAAATTATAAAGGAATGCATAAACTAAATTAATTAAGCTAATCCAAGACATTAATTTATATTTAAAAAAATATATTTTGGTCTAATATCAATTTCTCAGAAATACAAATTCTCTGGAATTTTGAGCTATTCTGAAAACATTACTTATGAGCATAGATTTTTTTATTTTTAAGTGTGTGTCAACAAAAAGCTGAAAGATCTTTTCGTACCAAATTAAAATTTTAATCAACACTGCATATAAACATGTAATGACTCAATTAAATGTTGTAGTTTGCTAGTTACTCGATTTCAAACAGCACCTTTCTTCATCTTAAATCGTTATTCAATTCGTTAGACCAATATAGGGCTAGAAACGTTCGGGGTGGAAAGTTGTCAACCAACCAAGTCCGCTATTTGTGTTATTGACCGTGTGCCGTTCAATTCGTATCGACCGGATCCTTTTTTGTAAGAAAAGCTTTATACAAATAAGAAATACCATTTTTTGGAAAAGGAGTACCCACACGATAGAATTTGTAGGTACAATTCATTTGTTTCAATTGCCCTTAACCGACGGCATACTGTTAAAAGCCATAACGTACGTCTACAGCTAACAATGGAATTTCGTTCTTAGGTTGTGTAAATTGATAAAATTGTAAGTATTACGAAAATAAATGTAACAATGAACATCCCTGAATGTGTACTAAATTCAATTATTCAGAAACCGATATATTCAAAGATTTGCAAAAAATTTCAAACATATATGAGTTTTGAATATTAAGGAAGTAAAAACCTATTATAATGAAATATGTCACATTTTTTCTTAATGCCTTTTCCTTGACTTTTCTTTCATCGCATATTATGTCAAACGTGTTGCGTGAAAGAATGCGAACATGTTTTTAATACACGTTTTAACAATGACACTTTTCTTAGCAACTATCCTGCCTTATTGATACAACTATTTTTTTAACTGGAAAAATTAAAAGACAGTAATTCTTTGATTTTTCTGATAAAGGAAGCCCCTCTCTCCTGCCCCGGCAACGACCCGCCCTACCCCGATTCCTTCTCGCCAAGAGTTCGTACCACCTTTATTTTGCGCCCTCCCGCCGCTCCACCGATTTCATCCCACCCTGCTTCAACCCCTCCATCGGCTCAGGGCGTCAACTTATGTCACTCCAGTGCTTCTGACTGGGAGGTCCTAGGGTTCCACCCCCACCCTCACGGAGGCAGGATTTTCGACACTCGCTGCTATAGTTAGATAGAATTCAGCCGCTGTCTGGAGGAGAATTCTAGCGACCGATGGTGTTGATCGATTTTTCGTTGTTTCTCCGATCAACACCGAAATGCCGGAGCAGTTCCCAAACAAACGACGTTTCCTTCCTCTTCCTTGTCATATCCTCCCCCCTTAACTCTCTCTCTCTCTCTCTCTCTCTCTCTCTCTCTCTCTCTCTCTCTCTCTCACACACACACACACACACACACACACACAGATGCACTACACAACCACACTTGCCGAGAGACCAGTCGGGAGCTTAGAGCTTGTCCCGGTTGAGGTGGTGCATCCCTGGTGGGAGAAGCTTGGGGAAAAATCTGCTCAGCGATGAGTGGGGTCGGCGCCGGATCTCGCCAGCCGGTGGGGGTAGATTACCGCCACCTCCCGCGATAAAAACATGCACCACACTTACAGAATGAATCAGTTGACAGGACCGGAATCACCAACCAATCAATCTAACTCCTTCCGTCTTTCATCGCCCTTCCCTGTTAGACTCCGCTCCACCTATCCCTTGATATAGCAATTTTTGTGAATGGAATAAATATGACATGCAAATAGATACATACGTTAATTTTCAAAATAGTTATTGCGAATGCAATGAAGTCTGTTTTGAGTCTTTTTTGAGAAATGCAGAAGACTGTTTTGAGCCTCATTGTCAATCCTTTGATGACTTCGCATTTCTCTCTTTCACATACAGTCTCAATAATGCACTAAGCTTGCAGAATCGTGATATTTTATAACGATGGTGAATGCAGGTAATACACGGAAAGCTAAAAGAGGTGTTATGATGTTTTTCGTTTAAACAAAAGTTTTACACTGTACACAATAAGGGCATTTCCACTACACTAGCAAACAAGTTTCTGATTATCTTGGAAATCTCGACACGACATTCAACGTTTACGTGACTGGACAGTCATCGGAACAGACCGGTTCCTTCTAGATTCAATAGCGATGTGGCCGACACGACTTACTGTTGATGTTCTTTGTGTTATGATCGGAACTCATGACTGTCCTCGACAAATATTCGGTGCAAGGAGAGCTGTTTCCTACATGAAAACTGAGACGGAATGTTATACGTTTCCCTGACATGAATTGCGACGTGATGTTAGGAGGTATAATAATAAAGTAAGTGGACCCCTGCAATTACATCGCACAAAAGAAAGACATGCAGAAAAGTTACGAAAGAAAAATATTACATATGTCCGATAGGGAAAACCGAAAACAACATAAAATATTTCTCAATTAGTTCAGTTGTTATATTTCACTAAAAATGAAGTAAGATGTTTACAAATTTTACAAAAATATAATTACTCCTAACTCTAAACATTGAGTTATATTAACATGTTTCTGAAAATGTAACTGACATGATTTATGTTTACCAAGATCCGTACGTAAAGTACGTTGTGGACAATAGCAGGAAATCCTGCTATACACTGAAAATTAAAAAGTAATGCATCACAAATAATTGTAATCTCTGAATATTTTTGTGACACGTGTCAGACGATTGCTGCACTTTGTGTTTATACACTTTCACTAATCTTAGAATTTATAAATGTTCATTAATTTTTGAACTTAAAAAATTGTTATGAAACATCGACTGTTTTGGATAGATCTATTGCAACTTGCAAAACAAAAAAAAACAACAATCAAGACAATGAACCATATGCAATGTAGGTGTTGAAAACGTCGTAATGAACAATGACAGTCGATAAGCGTCCATTATATTAATTGTAAACTATAGTAAAATCTGTATAAGTCGGAATAGTTTGGGACTAACATTTTCTTCCGTCTTGTAGAGGTATCAGGCTTATTCATGTTTTCAATAAAACTGTCAATTCAGAAAACGCAATCGTTTAAATACTGAATAGGTTGTGTGCGTAGTTTATCTAACCTAAAAACTACATTTCAAACAAACGGAAACTTTACCAGAGAAACAAAGAAAAAATAATAATCGGAACACGAAATCTGATGATACAAAGAACTTCACAGAAAGTAAAATAAATATTATTTTTTTCAATATTTGTAGGAGCAGATGAGTTTATCTGACGATTTAGGCTTCGGCTATTTGCCTAGGTCTTCATGAAAATTGTGGGAACCTGTAAAAAAAACTATTTTAGCCACTCATTCTTGATTTTCTCTTGTTTTTAAGGTGTCACATACTCGAATTTTTCTAATTTAAAATTTCTTAATCAAAACATCGACAGATGTGTTGCTTTGTTCGTGTCCAGTTAGTGAAAGGCTGAACACAGCTCTGAGTCTCTCTAGGTGCGACGTTGCCACACTGCCAAGTCAACTTTTAATTTTAATACAATATTTTTTTCGTCTTATCCAGACTTTTTAATCCCATCGTACTAAAAATTCATTTGCCTTTCCGCGTTATACAGGTTTCCGGTTTATACAATAAACTTTGCATTGCAAAATAGTGCGTTCTCAGATTTTTCTGAAAAAGGGAGGTTTCCGTCTTCGTCTTACCCAGATTTCGCCTTAGGTTTTACTGTACTAAAAAAATTACTAGAATTAACGGGTTAATACAGGGAAATTATAACACATGTAGAGCCTACTACCTTGCATTTAAAGCAAAAATCACGATATTTGATTGAGTAGAATGCCCAAATTTCTTTCTACACCTAAACCCTTTGGGCACCCGCACGCGAGCGCTGCAATAAGCTGACGCGCAATAAGTAACGCGTGTCGTAGAATTACACTGTATCTTACGCGAACCGGCACACGAGCGCTTTGGCCGTTACGCATAAAATACAGAGTTAATCTACGACGCGCGTTTAACACCCGTCAAACGCGCTTGAACGAAACCCTCGGTTGTCACAGGCCTGAATATTTTAAACATATACATAAATAACTTATTTATCCAATGATCAAACATCAATTTTGAACCACGTTTTATATTGTTTGTGAAAGTGCACAGTAGTCAGCAACATACTTTCGGGGCAGATAAATTTCGTAGAAATACACTCTTCCTGCACTTTCGTAGGTTTTGCATGACGAGCTTGAGCGAGGACACCTAAAACCGCAAACACGTTCACATCCTTTCTGATGTGCTCCAAGTTACCGACTGACTCACTCACATCACGCGAATGCCAATGAATGTGTTGAAGGTTCTTTGATGACGCATCCGTCTTGAAATTCATCGGCTTCTTTTCAGAAAGTGATTACTGTCGAGGCAAAAAGTTAAAAATCGAGGCGGAGCGTAGAGGAGCCGAGATTTTTAATTTGGACGAGGCGATATTAACACTAACATATGTGGTATGTTCAGTATTTTATCGGTCACCTTAAAATCTCACGAATTATGCGAAAACGTACATTACTCCCATACTAAACACAAATTCTGTTGCTGCAGCACGTTAGTACGATATTGTGAGGTGTTGCTTACGATATAGTTATATAAACTATTCGTTTACCGTGGTTCGAGAAAATTGGATGCAAATAATTCTCCTGAACCTCGAGATACCTAAAGATACGATGTTCGGTTAGGAAATTGGTGTGTTGACTTCCAGTGGCGACACCTTCACGTCCTCAGTAAATACAATTACTGGAGTAGTTTCATTTGATGGAATGAGAGGAAAATAAGGTTAAACCGGGAGCGGTAGCTCAGAGCACCAACTGTTTCACTGCAGCGCCTCTGACCGGGAGGTTCTAGGTTTGAGTCCTGACGGCGGCAGGATTTTCGACCCTAAAATTTAGCCGGCTCGAATTCAGTCGCTGTCTGGAGAAGAATTCTAGCGGCCGGTTGCTCTGATCGGTAGTTTTCCGTGGTTTCTCCGATCAACATCAGGCGAATGCCGGAGCAGTACCCTAACAAACGGGCCACGAACCACGCGCGAACTTTCCTTCCTCTTCCGTGTCCTATCCTTTCCCCTTACACACACACACACACTTATACTAACATGCACACACATATTCCGGGAGACCGGTCGGGAGCTTAGAGCTCGTCCCAGCTGGGGCAGTGCCCCGCTGATGGGAGTGTCTTGGTTAGGGCGAAAGCCCGCTAGCCGACGGTAGGTCAGCGCCGGATCTCGCCATCCAGAGGGGGAAGATCACCATTTCCCGAGGGGAAAAATGCCCTACACATACGGGACTAATGATCTAAGTTGTTAACGCGCCCGGAATCACTAACGAACCAACCAACCAAAATGAGGTTAATAATATTCATTCTTCTAATTGTACTATTAATAATATTACTATTAAGAATAATTATTCCCAAACCGATGTGATTTACTTCTGAATTGTTTGAATCTGATGTTTTGTACATCGTCATATTTTTTCCTTAACAAACATTTGACTTCCGATGAATCGATAGCGGTTTACGTTGCTAAGGATGTTAAAATCCGTTGCTAAGGATGTCAAATTTCTTAACTTAAAGGTATGTACAAGTACACATATCAAACCTGAAGGGTTGCATGTTAACAGGGGTTATTTATTTATTTATTTATTTATTTACGTCAAAAAACAGTTAAAAACTGCGTATGACGGGCTATGGGGAAAAGTGAATTGTGTGCACATTTTCAAAATTCTGTGATCCCTACACTAAGTCATATACTACTTAAATTTTGAATTTTTGAAAGGGAGAAAAAAAACAAAAAAACTCCCATGTAATAAAATCTATTTTCAAGGATAAACAAGCAATAAATTTTGAATTTTGAAAGGGAGAAAAAAAACAAAAAAACTCCCATGTAATAAAATCTATTTTCAAGGATAAATAAGCAATAAATTTTGAATTTTGAAAGGGAGAAAAAAAACAAAAAAACTCCCATGTAATAAAATCTATTTTCAAGGATAAATAAGCAATAAATTTTGGCTCTTATTACTTCCTGCCGCGACAACATGGAAACGATAATTTGAATAATTGTATTTCCCACTGAATTCTAGAAGACGTGCACAGAAAATGAAGTTACATTTATGTCCAGAAGCAAAACAAGGGCCATCTCAGCATTTGCTCAATGGATCAGGGAAACTGGACGAAAAACCTGATCGAGATGGGGGTCATTGACCCGGAAGCTGTGTTACAATAGTTGTTACAGGTTGTTTATACTCATTTATACAGTCCAAATGGTAATTAATGCATTATGTATCATTGTTAAAATTAATGTTACTTTTCTTGTGATGCTCAGTATAGTCTCTAATTGTATAGAAACAGTTATGCAGCAGAAACGATTTCACTTGTGATTTAAACTTTTCTATTGAATTTAATCGTTTAATGTCATCTGGCAAAGTGTTGTAAAATAATGTACATGTATTGTATGTGAATTTTTTGTAATGAGCTGTTGATACTGTCACCTGATGAATATGATTTCTACGTCGAGTGTTATAGTAATAGACTTCGGCATTTTCTGAAAATATATTCCCGCCCTTAAGCAAGTCATTTTTTACAAAAACCACTGATTCGTAAATAAAAAGACACGGTAATGGTAGAATTCCTAGATTAATGAAGATAGGCTTACAAGAATCACGTGGGTGGGATTTGGTTATTATTCGTACAATTCGTTTTTGTAATCTAAAAGTCTGGGAGCTATAAGATGTATTTCCCCAGAATATTATGCCATATCTCAGGCGGGAATGAACATTCGCGAAGTATACACAACGAGCAGTATGAAGGCTGACTGAATTTGCAAGAATTCTGAACGCGTAGCATAATGAACTTAATTTTGTGTTCAATTCATTTAAATGGACGTTCCATTTAAGGTTTGACTGAATTGAGAGACCTAAAAATTTTGTTGCATTAACATGAGTCAATGGTACACTGTTCATTTTCAATGGAGCACAGAATTGTTTATTTGAAATGGAAAACTGCATTAAAACCGTTTTCTTTTCGTTTACTATTAATTTGTTATTTCGGAACCAATTTGAAACATCTGATATTGTACTATTTACGGTTTCTTTATTGCAAAGGATGTTCGTATCATCCGCAAAGAGAACCGTTCTTCCGTTTCGAATCGTCGAGGGCATATCGTTTACGTAAAGTAGGAACAGAATAGGGCCTAAAATCGATCCTTGAGGAACTCCACATGCAACGGGCAAAGAGTCGGAAGAAAGTCGGGCAAAGAGTCGGAGTTAAAGACGCATGTGACCAATGAATAATGTTAACCCCTCAGGCGTGTACGACGGCATATGCCGTCCTTCACGGGATCACTCTCTAGTGTGTACAACATACACCGTTCATGCTTTTGAATGCGTCGCCAGGGTTACTCGATAAATTTCGCCAATTGATCTCTAGCTAGCAGTTCAAAGTAGTATCGTAGCTTCTTGCATTCAGTTTTTCACGTTTTCACATCAGATGTTTATTTTTTATGAACGCTACTGTAGTTACTGACGTAGAATTTTACATTACAGGGATATAATGAACTAATAATAATAATAATAATAATAATAATAATAATAATAATAATAATAATAATAATAATATGCGAATATGAATGAAAATTGTTTTTCAGAGAACCTTGGACACCGATATTCCTTACTCGCAGAAAAAATCTGCCTCCTATATAATTTCAGTCGTATACATAAAAAGAGAATTTCATGGAGACATGACGAATTGAACTTTGACTTCGACAAATAACTATTAAACAAAGCATTTTAGAACCTTACAGTGTTCATATGGAAAGACAAAAATAGGGAAGATGGTGGGGTTTAACACGCGAGAGTTCTCAGACGGGTATGCTAGTTACATATAAAAAAGGGGCATGTCAGAATCTGTTTTAAATGACCGGAGAAATTTGGCAAGGTAGTTATATTTTTTTCTGCAAAGGAAATATAAGATAAGTAATTAAGAGGAATAAGATATAATAATTAAAAGGTAATAAATATTTATATCATATCATTTGGTTCGTATACTTAAAGAAAGGTAACCGAACCACTTGTTTTCTACTTTGTTTTCTTTTTTCGTATACATTAAAGAAAGTAATTATGACCGAACCACAACGATACTTACAAAATATACGTCTGGGCTGTGAAAAGTGATACGACGCAGAAAATAAATTTCTTCTGCAGTAATTGTGATATTTGATACTCCTCTGGAATGTCGAAGATTTTTTGTTTAAAAAGTACGAAATAATTTAATTTTTTAACTATTGAAAAAAATTATTTAACATTTTTAACGGATAATCAATTAAATACAAATAGAGGAAAGCACATTTAAAATAAAATTTGAAGGGCAAAAGATCAAACAGACATGCGGTTTCATTTGATATTTCGCCTGTGAAATCTCTCCATCGCCCTAGTAACCTACTTTAAGACAAATTGACTTTTCGTGACGTAACGTACTCTTCTGGCACGTACGTCTCCCTAAATTTACTTTAAATATACTTTTAGTATATCAGCAAAACGATACTATCAATATTTTTAGGCCTTTTCTCCACAATACTAATATACGTATTTATTTTAAAGGATCCAATTTTATGGCTCCGATTGAAAATCTTGTGCCTCGCTGTTTAGCTCATTGGTCAGCGTACTCGCTTTCCATGACGCGACCCCGGGTTGGATACCCGGTCGAGGCAAGATTATAAAATGCGTTTTTCTTCCAATGTCCTAGAATATGTTGTTGTGTGACCATGAGAAAACTTACTTCTCAGGTTGAGAAGACCAGAATACGGCGTGGGGATATCTTCGTGCCACACGTAACCACACGTACCCCCTTAACCCATGACCGCGCGACCGCGATGCGGCTGGTGTAGAACGATTTTCCTAAGGATGAGCCAAAGTGACAGTTCGCGAAAACAAGTGAACATCACATGTATTTCAGAGAAGTATCCCTCCGCCGCGACAGCTGTTCAGCCACGCCCATTCGTAAAGTGCTAATGGCTCCTGTGAAAACATCCCTACGCAGAAGTCTAAGAGTTTCGTTTAAATAAATGCACGTACGCGAGTTCGGCAAATATTTAAATTTAATTTCGTACGTGGAAAATCTCTTAACACGCTCTCACAATCAGTAAAAGAAAACTGCCACGAATGTAAATAGAAAGCTCTCAATCAGAGCTCACCACACAACAATACAAAGGCCGAAACCACGTGCATTGGTACGCATCTCGCATTCAAGTCTCGGTTTTAAAATAAACATAATATTTATCACACAAAAAGTAAATTCAATGTAAAGTTAATAGAAAAAAAGAATTTTTACAGAAGAGCACATAACACTTCCACACTTCCTAATTTCAATTATTTCTCGTGGCACACTATATTTTTGTCGGACGAGGACATCACAAAAGGAAGCGTTGAAGTCATTTACAAGTTAGCCAACTGCAAACGAACGAATGCGGGAAGGGATTCTAATGGGCTCAAGGGCACGACGACCACAGACATGTTGCCAGCACTAGCTGCCACTTGTGCGACAACCCATGTTGCCAGCACTAGCTGTCACTTTGGCTCATCCTTAGGAAAATCGCTCTATAGACGATGGTCCGTACGTGGGCTGTCGCGCCAAGTACTGACAGACATAGAGAATCTTGCATCTGCAATGAGACCGGAAATAGACGGGACACCCCTGACAATGCTTTGGTGGTCCCTCGTCTTGTCCACTCGTTTCGCTCTGGGTCCTTCCTTTCGGTGTTCCAAGGTGTTACGGTGTTAGATGTTGCAAGAGGTATTTCAGGATTTATTTTAAGAACAGCAACAGTGTTCATTATGTAAAAATCAATTCATGTGTACATTTCAGGACTATTAAAGACTTGTGCTCATACTTTTATTTGCGCTGCCCTGAATGTATTCTTATGAACACACATGCTTTCATTGAATTCATCGATTTCGTTCGTACGAAGCGTCGTCTTTTAAAGAGAGCACATGTGCAGGCCATGTGCGCACTTCACCAATTAAAGTAATCAGAGTCTCAAGCACAGTTACTTCATCATTCGTTTGTCATTCACGCGTGCACGTCACTAAGCATTTTACAGCCGTATCCCACATTCTGCCACCTTCCCGCTTACCAAACCGTCCCTGCGCTCATCTCCCTACATAGCTATAAAACAGCAACATGACCTCCGGCATAGTTATGAACGTGTTGCAAAAGTTTTTTAAGAACGGAGGAATGAAAACCTAATGTTTCTTGATGTAAAAAATGTCTTTATTGATGACATTTCCCGATCGATTTTAAATAATGAACGATTATAAGCACCAATGGTTCTCTCAGAGGATTGATCGGTTTTTAGTGTCAGATCTATTCCAAGAATCGATATTTTTGTAAAGGCGGAGCATCTCCATAGCAAGACGTCGGCGACGACGGTTGGTGTCCCTCGCCTACTTGGCTATGCGTCGTGCGTTCGAGCGTGCGCTTCGACCGTGTCCCGCCGGGTCCCGCGTCCGCCGCCCTGCACGCGAATGCCCGCCAGCACTGCGCAACCACGACAGCATCCGCTCCGCTCCGCCCCCCACCCTTCCACTCCCATTCCACCCCATCTCGCTCCGCCCAACCCCGCTCCACTGACTACGCCTGTTCCTCCCGTCCCCCTTCATCTCCCCACACACCCTGCGCCGCCCCGCCATGCCCTCACCCCACCCGCGCCGTGCAGTCCCACCCAACCCCGCTCCGCCACTTCCTCCCACCCCGTCCTCTCCAGATTCTTCCCGCCCCGCTCCACCTTGCCCCGATCTCCACCACACCGTTCCTCTCAGCCTCCCGCTGTCCCTACCCACTCTATCCTTCCTCGACCAACCCCGATCCGCCCTCGTCACCCCCCCCGCACCACCCTGCCCCTCACCATGCCGCTCCACCCTTCTCCATCCCAACCGCTCCGCCCTTTCCCGAGTCGCACCGCGCAATCCCGCCCCGTGGCGCACCACACTGCCCCGCCCCGCGCCTCTCCTCCATGATCTCCTATGCCCGGCCCTGCTTTGCAGCGCCCCGCTCCTTCTCGCCTCGCCCCCGCTCTACCCCTTCCCGCTCCCTCCCGCTCCCTCCCGCTCCCTCCGCTCCGCCCCGCTCCGCCCGCTCCGCTCGCTCCGCCCCGCTCCGCCCCGCTCCGCCCCCGCTCCGCGCCCCGCTCCGCCCCGCTCCGCGCCCGCTCCGCCCCGCTCCGCCCCGCTCCGCCCCGCTCCGCCCCGCTCCGCCCCGCTCCGCCCCGCTCCGCCCCGCTCCGCCCCGCTCCGCCCCGCTCCGCCCCGCCCCGCTCCGCCCCGCTCCGCCCCGCTCCGCCCCGCTCCGCCCCGCTCCGCCCCGCTCCGCCCCGCTCCGCCCCGCTCCGCCCCGCTCCGCCCCGCTCCGCCCCGCTCCGGCCCCTGCTCCACACCCCGCTCCGCTCAGCACCCCTTCACCCCGCTCCGCCACCCACCGCTCCACGCGTTCCGTCCTCCCCGCCCCACCCCTCTCAGCTGCACCCACCGCCCTGTTCCGCCATGTCCGTCAGCCGCATCGCGCTCCAGCCCGCTCAACGCCCGGGAAACGCGCGCCGCACGCGGACCAGCCGCCTTTCCCGGGAGCAGCGCCCCGCGCGTTTCTTGCTCCCGCAGGAGGCAATTAGACGCGGCGTAGAGCCTGCGCACGACGCTCTTAGATGTCTGCTCTTATTTGGGAAGTCCCCCTGCGCGAGGCGAATAAGGGAACAATCGATGTAACGGCTTTTACATGTAGCACGCAGCTTTTTTACATCTATCACGTGATGCGACTTTTGCTCCTTACAGAGAAACATTTCGATATCTGGTAACAATTTACAGATAATGCGTTTTAATTAAAGGTATCTGCTACGCTATGAAAATATACATTTTGTTCGAGTTTTATGAACTTGCGGTATAGGGCAATTGAGGCATTGAGCGTCGGTTACCACGAACGCGATGTTGTTGAGGGAGACTGGGTTGCGTTCGCAATAGTGCGGGCGCCGGAATGAAGGCCGGTTAAATATTAATGTAAAATTCTGATTAGCGAATTCAGAATATTGGAAGTTTGGCGAAACCTTGGGGAACGCAATTCAGCAACTTGATCGGTGGTTCTAAAGCAAGGAACAAGATATATATGGAAGCGGAGAAGGCATCATTGTCTGATTCTGGTTGTAGAATTTTACGAACGAAATATTTGCTCTGTATTTAAACTTAAAGTGTTATTTAAATTACCTCAAGAAAGAGGATAACGAACATCGTGTTTAGTGAGTGGCAATACAGCTGCAGCTGATTTAGTTGGTACAAACGATCGCGAGCACTTCCTGTGTGCATATGCTGTTGCGGGAAAATTGGGTTCAGTAGATTCGTAGCTGCATATTTAATATCCATTCAGTGAACTGTTGCATTTTACGTATAAGAATAAGTAAGTTTTACGAATTGAATAAATAATTCACTCCGCTTGCCACTGAAAAATAGATTCTAGAAGGTGCACATTTGTTTGCGCAGGGCGCTAAATTATGGTCGTTCAACAGATGACGTTATTGTCGAGAAACTTCAAACAGCTTGCCACGAGACATTTTCAATGGTGGTTTCGATGAGTATTTTTGGACGCTTTATTTGAAGTTTTGGTGATATTGATAACATATTAATTTAATTTAAAGTATACATTTACTTAAGCGTTTATTAGGATGGCAGTGAAAGATAAGTGTTGGTTTGAAGCCTGCGTGTGTGTGTGTGTGTGTGTGTGTGTGTGTGTTTAGTGATTGCAATTTAACACTAGGATAACGCACTTATTTTATGAATAGTGTTCTGCAGCATCAAAAATGCTGCTGAGTAAAACCACAAAAATGGATTTCCAAAAAAGGAGAACATACACTGCTCAGGAACAACAAATAAAATACTCTCGTATAATACTGCAATAAATTAATTATTTTAACAAAACGACTTCACAAATACTGCAATAATATAGTGAAGTGTATTTATACAGTACAATAGTTCTTTACATGTCAAGAATATCAGAAAAGTGGCGATTCCTAAGGTAACATATGAACAGCAAACATTTAATGGCAGGCACCCTCTTCCTTAGAGCCTTGCTGTCGTATGAAGTTAGTTGTGTCGTAAGTGGTGTCGCAATACGAATGAGAACACAGTTGGTAAACGTAGTATGAGAATAGGCGTAACAACACAATAAAATATTTGTATTTTTCTGTCAACATCAAAACTGCTTCATTGTTTTTCGATTTCCCCCGAGTCCCTAAGTATCTAACAAAACAATTCACACTTTTCGACCCCAATTGACGCCAAACATGGTGGGAAACTGCATAATTTTCTTTCGTATTCTTCTCGCATAGGAAATTAGTAATACAGCTGAGTTTGTATTTTTCCTAAGTTTCTGACTATCTAACAAAACCATACACTTCTCCCACATGGATGGACGCAGAATATTTTCCTGTATGCGCACATCGGATATTAGTAATGTGGATATTCTGGGAACATGGCGAGTTGTGCAATGGTACATTGAGATACTTCAACCAAACAATCAAAGGGAGCGTTTTAGTATATCATTCATCCCATTATTAATAAGAAAATGGCTTCACCACTGATAAGCGCTTAACCGCAACACACAGAATGCAATTAAAAGCATTTTGTTGGAATGATGTTAGTGATTTAAACGTGAATTTTTAAATTTGCCCCCAAAATACGGCCCTCTAAAGTACGAACCTATATAATATTAACATTTCAGAATTACACATTACAGGTGCACATCACTGACAAGACAACAAGAACAGATACGAATATTTCCTTTGAATCCGCAAATACTTAACTTATATGTGAGAACAAGGTTGTTTGTTAGAAAGGCATTTCAACGTTGAAGTCATAACAAGAGCTGCTTATCTTCACAAGCGAAAGGCAGAAAAGTGGTAGACTTCTTTTCTATCTGCTTCAGAACAAAGTTAAGGTACAGTGTTTTTTTTTTCTTGGCTTCATATTTTGCCGTACACTTTTTCCAGGAATAAAAGAAAGTGTGACTGAATGTCATAAAACGCGAATATGATGTCATAGCTTCCAAATAATGGATATACCAATGTTAAATAATATTAGCAACCATATTGGGAATATGAGGAATCAAAATGCATTGTAAGAGTTTTTTGTATTTGTCGATTGTACGTTTGACGTGGTATACAATCTTCCTCGTAACTTTAAAACTCCTTTTTGTTAGTCTTTTATACCAGTTTATACCTACATTTCTTATAAAAAATGCAACATAAATATTAACAATAAAAATGATCACAACTTTGGCTTTATTCGTAACTATCCAAACAAATATATCTTTCATTTTTTTACTCCAGAGGCAACAACTTTTCTTAAAATTGAGTTTCTGAAATATTCTGAAAATGGAACTTCGTTTCTTAGAGTGTAGTGGTGATAGTCTCATTTCGATTCAAGCTTTGGTACTAAAGCGAATAATTATTTAAAACGCAAGAAAATTACTGCACTGGCGAAAGACGTGCTTCTTTCAAGAGAATGAATAGGCTGCCATTGAGTGACTCACTCCAGTAGTGGAGGTGTTGCTAAGGCTACAAAATTACGATAACAATGCGATTGACGTCATTTACGACAGAAATTTAAAACTTCTCCGTGGTTTACCTGAGATTTAAAGCTACTAAATTTAAACCAGTTACGAAAATATCATGAGACACAAACCAATTAGAAATTATTTTTTATAGTTTTTAAGTCACTTCTGCATAACATATCTGACACAACATATCTATTATCATTGATATTATTATTCCTTATTATTATAAGGAATGAAACTTATAATTTGCGAAAGACGTTGATACATTCTTAATACGTTTACAACTCTTTTGTTGTTTTTGTTTTTTCTGCTAGCAAAACGATACGTTATGAGGGTGCCAATAAACAGTAACATTGGAATTTCAATGAAACGACAGAAGCACAAGTGCTTGGATCTTTAATTAGGACGATCATAATGTGACTTACTACTAATTTTGTTCAAAGCACAACATTCCAAACTTATGTACATGGTAAGAGATCTATATCTAAACATTTTTATCTTTCTATCTAATTTACAACGAAATGACAAATTTCTTGAGATGTCTTCATTGTACTATTTTCTGTGTGGGGAGAAACATCTTTTCAAATGCTTGCACACCTCAATTACTACATCAGAGGCATTTGCAGTGGGAAGGGAGATTCTCAACCACAATGCATTTCATGAGAAGTCTGAGCTACCCGAAGTAGGTTAGCACTGAAACTCTCAATTCTTAAGCTGGCGAGAAACACGTTTTATGTTAAATATCGGTAAGAGAATAAGAATCAGTTGTTTGTTTGTTTTTACTTTTGGCCGGTTTTAAAAAAACTTACTTGACCAATTTAAAAAACTAAGCCCATTAACGATTTAACATTACCCGTCATCCCTGTTTCAGACCAAACAAGTGAGGTACGAACGCCATTGAAACATCATATGTACATATTCAGCCTGCAGGTATTGTCTGGCCTTCCTTCGTAACTTAACTGATCGTACAGAAAGAAACCATTGACGTGCATGTTTCTAAAATGTTACACTCCTTTGCCAGTGTTTTAAAAGCCGCCGCCTCAAAAACAAGTTTTTCTCGATTCGTTCACTTGACTAAAGGAGAACAGTCTCCTGATTCACTGAGAGAAAATATCCATTCAGCTTTGTATCTGATGTTCCAATAATGTGAGCAATAAGCAAAAACTAGCTCAACCCTTGCGATTACATCACATAAAAGGGAGAGTTGTAGGTAAGTTAAAACAGAAAAGTACTGTACATATGCGCTGTACGGAAAATTGAAAATTCCAAAAATGTATTTATATGTCGTTCGCTCTTTTTCTCCGAAACCGATCAAATGAGGAACGTTTAAATATTTTGGAACAAGACCATGACTACTCACTGAGAATAAAGAATCAAATATTTTTATGAGAATATGATTGAAATGTTCCATATTTACCAAGATCTGCACATGCATATTATAGTGAACTATTCCAGTATACTTCTACCCAATTACCTTAAAACATGTAATGCATCACATATCATTATGATCATAATGAATTTTTTGTGTTATGGGACACAGGTGTCTGACGAATGCTGAGTATTAGTATTGAACACATTCACTAATATTGCATATTAAAACAATCTTCGAAACTAAACCAAAACTCTCCATTATTTAATGTGTTTCTGCCTGTTCATTTTCACTTTCATTTACGTTCATATTTTGGCCCTTGTGTTTGGAAAAGTACTTACTTGACTATTGGAGGTACATCTATATAAATAATTCAAGTACATACAAATTTTGTATTTGTTTAATATCACAATATTTTCTAGAACCTTCTCTGCATCATCATGCTAGAAAAAATATTTGAAGATAACCAGATGTAAACATATATAAAAAAGATAAATTGTTCTGTTTTACTGCTACATCTGTTTTCAAGAGCAATTATTAACACAATACTTACTTTCATTTAAGGAAAAAATCATGACATTTGATTGATTAGAAAGCTCAATTTTTCGGTATGAAAATCCTTTCTGATTTGAATATACAGATGATTTACACACTTGTACCTTAACTTTTACCTGCCAACGTAATTTCAGATGTAAAGGGTTATTGTAACAACCGAAAATATTATGGAGAGAACATCTCAAATCACCATTCCGAAAACCTACCGAACACATCCTCAGAATCACTGACCCACTTAACTGATCTATTTCAACGAATTTCCTATTTGCACATGCAGAAACAGGTTCCCAGTTTCTGATACGTTTCCCAACGCCGTCTGCTTTCCCAACGGTACCCTTCATCACGCTTCGCATCCCATCTCCCAACCGGAGCAACTTGGCGCTACGTTCGGAGCAAGGTGTCTCCCGAAGCGGGTCCAAGAAGCCATTTCCATTCAATAGGCCTGCCGCCACGACCCTCGCCCCCACCCCGGCGACCTTGGGGCGAGGTGCAACACATCGTGCGCTCGACATAAAAGTGTTTATCCGTCTCGTTCACAGCCTCGCGGATGCGTTGGTCGCCGCAGCGCCGTGGGACAGACAGCGGCAGGGGGCTCTTTACGATACGATCTTCCCCGTTTGGCGACGCTGAATCACGCGCCCCGGCCTTTCGCCACGCCCACGCGCTGCGCTCGAGATTCTCAACGACCGAAATGGAACATGCGATGGTCTTGAGATGGCGTAAATTCCCGGGTGAGAGGTGCTTTAATAAACCCGTGTGCGGTCATCCGGGATCTCACAGTAGAGTGATTCTTCGTAACGACGCGTACGAGAAGGTTAGATATTAATTAAATTAAATCACTCACGTTGGTGTAGCACAGTAAAGGAAAGTTGCTCACTTCTCTGGTTGTGAAAGTTGTAGAAGATATGATGGATATTTAAGAACGATCTAATTCATACATTTTCCGTTTTTAAAGAAAATTGATGCATTAAAAAACCATTGTAGGCTGAAGTGCATTTTATAGTTCAAATTAAAAATGCCATAGAAATAAACAAATCAGTATTAAGAGGTTCTAATGACCATTAAATGCAATGTATTTGGGATAAAAGTGAAGATTCTATAGAAATTTTGATCAGAATATGAAGGAATATTTAAGTATTTAAAGGTAAGAATCTATTTGTCTATACTTCCGGTCGCAATGTTGTGAAATCACAATTTAAAGCCCACGTGCGTCAACAAAATCTGCTGGAAGACCTGCGAATGCTTAGACAAGATACGGAAGCTCTTAATACAGACAAAAGAAATTATGAAGAAAACATTTTTCAAATGTTATGATAGCCATAATTCAAACTTAAATATTGCACGTTAGTGATCATTTTAGAGCAATACTATCTCAGTGGTTAATTTTATCCAGAAATTAGAAAAACTATTAAACATTCGATAGCATTGACTACTACATATTATCAAAGTTTAACAAACTTATTGGTCATCTTAACAAAGATTATTGGAATTATTTCTTCAGGACCTCCACTTAATGCAAATTCACATTCCATAGCGGCCACTCACTGAGAAGTACAATTTTCTCCCCTAAACTGCTCCGATGTATTACTGATCTAAAAAAGATAGAATTGTGCTTTTTGAGACACTAAACCATAAAAGTTGAAAATAATAAATATTACTTCACATGATAATGGTTTAAAAAATATTTTTAGAAGATACTATTCGCTTAATTAAAGTTAATTTTTCAAAAACATTAGTTCAGAAAAATCAAATAAATGAAACTACGTTATTTCCAGAAAATTAACTGGTTCTAGGACTCGCACACAAATATTACGAGAAATTCTGAACGATCTTAAAACACATTTTTGAATACTACTGATTCATTTCCTCAATTAATTCAATTCAATTTTTGTCTGAAACAGTTGTCTGAAATCCCCAGTAAGCGGAAAAAAACGTCTAGAGTATCCAAGTCCCAATTAGGCAATTTTTCTGTTCATTCCATAAACTTTTTAAAAATACAATAGTTGACGCCGTGTGACACACAGAAGATATGTTGAATTTGTTTATTTTTTTGAAAAAAAAATATCTTATCTAAAAAATAAATCTAGCACACAGTATTTAATGTTTTGGCACTATCCGAATCGTGTTCTCACATGCCCCCAACACACTAAACTCGTGAAATCTGGATAAACAAAAAATATGAAAAATGTAATTGAAGGATAGGACGTTTACGATCACATCAATTGAGTTTCCGGCCACATCAACTGCAATGTTCATTAATCTCATTAGTGTAGTAAATGTATGTTGCGCTTCGAAATGACAGGGACCGGGAGAGATGCCTCAGGGCATCAACTGATGTTACTGCAGCGCCTCTGACCGGGAGGCCCTCGGTTCGAGTCCAGACGGTGGCAGGATTTTCGACACTAGCTTGTCAGCTAGGTCGAATTCAGTCGCTGTCAAGAGGGGATAATTTTAGCGGCCGGCTGCTCTAATCGGTAATTTCCATGGTTTCTCCGATTAACACCAGGCGAATGCTGGAAGAATACCCTTACAAAAGGGCCACGGACCGAGCGCAATCTTTCCTACCTCTTCCTTCTCCTATTCTCATCCTTTACACACACTTACACAAACATGCACTACAGTTCCACATATGCCGGGAGATCGGTCGGTAGCTTAGAGCTTGTCCTGGCTGGGGCGGTGATCCGCTGATGAGAGAGTGAGGTTGAGGAAAACCCTCGATAGCCGACGGTAGGTCGGCGCCGGATCTCACCATACAGCGAGAGAACAACACCGCCATCTCCCGAGCAAAAATACGCACTACACGTACGGGACTAATGACAATAGTAGTTGACGCGACCGGAAACACGAAAAAATCAATCAATTGAAATGTCAGGGTTCCTCCCTCGCTGGGTGGTGAAATCCGACGTGGATCTACAGGTCAATTTGCGAGTGATTTCCTCCTCCGGGTTTCCTCCCCAGCGGGACATCGCCACAGCCGGGACAAGCATTCAGCTCAGCGACTATCTCCGGCGTGTGTGGAAGTGAAGTGCATGTAAGCGTGTGTGTACGTAAGGGAAGAGAATAAGAAAAGGAAGATGAAGGAAATATTGCGCTGTCTGTGGCCCTTTCGTTAAGGTACTGCTACATCATTAGCCGAGTATCAGAGAAATCACGAAACTATCGATCAGAGCATCCACCCGCGAGAATTCTTCTCCAGACAGTGGCTGAATTACCTATCTAGACTTACGACTTACATTTAAAAAATTATTATTTAGACTTATAATGCCGAAAAACTGCGACGTCGGGTCTTGAATTCCAGAAACTCCCCGTGAGAGATTGTGGCAATGCTGGTTCTGAGCTAACTTAGCTGGAATGTGACAAACACGTTTAAAGGGAGGAGACCAATGAAATACTACAGAAATGAGTAAATAGGGCCTGTCGCTACGAGAACAAGAACGCGAAAACATTTACTCTAAAAGTTCCTTGAAATATTGTTCTCTCCCGTAAAAAATAAATCTAAAATATTCACAAGTTCGCAACTTAAGATGAACGGCATGGTAATGGTAAGTGACAACGACAAGCTGTTCTTCTCAGAGGTTGTTGGTTCATAATCCTGGACTTGGAATATTATGTCCTGCTTCTTGAACGTTGACTATCACTTTTCAGACGACGCCTCCGTCTCTTGTTGTTCTACATAGTTCTTTTACACTTCGGTAAACAGTATATTGTTGTATTTGTGTCATCAGTGTTTTTCGCTTACACCCACTTGTATTCAAAATCTTTTAGAATTGCATTTAGTGATAATTATTTAGTCAATCAAGAATTTTTAAATTCATTATTTAAAAATTGAGACTTTCCAATATGTTGCATTAGGAAGAGGATGAGTCCAACACCATAAAACAAGCCTAGACTCAAAAGATTAGAAAACCATCTGGTACGATAAAGACTGTGTGTTTACGTAAGAACACTAGTTCTAGAAATCCACCTGTCTAACACCGTATGCCATCATTATTGGTTGATTATTTTGTGTTTTTGGACGCGTCAATTATTGTAATTGATCCTAAAGTGTAGTGCATTTTATACCAACAGAAGTTCCTCTTCCATTGAAAAGTGATATTCAACGGCAACCTACACATTGACTTGGAGGAGATTCCCCCTCCAGATACCTCCGCTAGCGGGTCAACGTCCCAGCTCGGACACGTCCTATGCTCCAGACATTTGGAATAATGCCGTTCATATAAGTTTATATAAGGGAACAGGAGAGAACAAGGGCGAAGAATGCACGCGATGTCTGGCCATATGGTGAAGATACTGCGCCAGTATTTGCCTGGTATTGACTAAAAAACCGCAGAAAACCGCATTAAGGCACCCGACATCAGGAATTCTCCTCCAGACTGAGGCTGCATTCAACGCAACCAAGTACTATCAAAACAATTAGTGTCGAAGATCCGCCACTGTCGAGCTCAAACCCTAGTACTTCCCAGTCAAGAGTACTGTCACCCAATATCTGGATGAGCAATGGACGCCATACTATGGTTTAGCATGGCAAACGACACAGTTCTACTAGCTGAGGAATAAGTAGTAATGTACCAACATTTCCTAATGAAGCTGTTGTTAATAGTAAACTTGCAGCCCGCTTATAGTATATTTCTGATAAGGCTCTTACATTCTTAAAATAATGGTGATTATGCATACGAACGAAGGAATAATACCCGTGTTCATAAAGGACTACAAATATATATATATATATATATATATATATATATATATATATATATATATATATATATATATATATATATATATATATAAACACATCCATTGATACAATATTTCAATCGCTCGCAACTGAATATATCAGTACCAGACGAGGAGCATTAGATTATAAAGTAATGTAACTAATATTATCATTGTTACATTACGTTACAATATTATGCTTCTCGTCTAGTGCTGATTTATTTAGTTGCGAGCAATGCCACGGGTGGCACGTAGTAATAGAAACTTGATGGTTTTCTTGATGGTTTTGCCACAAAATCGCAAATGTAGGATCTTCATGTTTATCTATAATTACAGCAAGTTTATAACTCCTCTCGACATCTGTGGTAGTGAAACATATCATAAAGCATTTTGTAATTGATTACACAGGCACACAAAAATAAAAAAAAAATTGTCAGATCTCAAGACTTGACACATCTTCCTCTGTTTGTTTGTCCACATGCTGAATCCGAAATTTGAAGCCATAATTGCGCCATCACCCTTCTGTATTTTTAATAACGAAAAATCGCAGTGAAATTGTATTTTTTGTTTTCGGGGATTGTGATCAGACCCAAAGATTTAACAGACGTTTTTCTACGTATGTGGACACTTTGAATCTTAATTTGAAGCCAGAATTGTGCCACCGGCATCCATTTTTTCTTAAATTGCGATCATCCTTCCAGAGATTTGCCACGATAAGAAAATGACCATAGAAACATCTGCTGGGGAAATGGGAAACTAGATCGTGTGGGTAAGCACCGCGGTGACCTCCGTGCCGGCTCACATTGCGCCTATAAATCGCCGCCAAGGATGCGCTCGCCGTCTCGCCCAGCATTGAGGTCTCCGGCGGGCGGCCCAGAGCCAGAGGTCGGCGGAGGGTTCCGGGCAGCGCCAGGGCGGAGCTGTGGAGCAGCGGCGCCTCCCGCCGCAGGCATGTGGCCTTGCGCGCCTGGCCTGCACGCCAGAGTCTTCAGGCTTCGCGGCGCCGCCCTGGCAGAAGCCGTCACCACCGCCCCGTCGCCTTTGTCCCCAAAGTCGCCACCGCCCCACCGTCTCTACGACACCGTGGTTGTAGTTCCCCCTACTCCTACTGTCCACGCAATCCCTATCGACAGAGTCGTCCCTCCCTCCCTTTCTACCGCCCCTATTGTCTCTACCGTTCTAGCCATCCCTACAGTCCCCGTCGTCCCTATCATCACCATCACTCACAGTCACCATTAGGACTTAGTCCACTGCCACCACCGACCCAGCTGTCACCTACCGTTTATATCACCGTCAACATCTCCGCTGTCCTTTCCGTCCATACCGTTCTCACTATCTGCCACCTCTATCGCTTTTATAGCCATCATCGTTTACCGTCACCACTGTCGCAACCGGTCCCACTACACCATCGTCCTCATCAACTCCATCGTCACCGTTACCATCATGCCCATTCCTGACACATCACGACTTATCCGTCCTCCTCTTCACGCCACCGTCGTCGCTCTCGTCTGCGTTGCCTCCGCCGTGGCCACGTCGCCCACCGCCTCCAATGTCCCAACCATTCGTTCTTAGAGTTTTCTCCATATTGGACAACTCCACCGTCATCACTATCTTCACCGTTGCCACCGACGTATACTGGGGGTGAACTAGATAAAAGCTAGGCAAAATTCAAAAAATGAAGTCAATATATTAAAAAAAGAAAGTTAATATTATCAATATTAAATATTATTTAAGTGTTACTTTTGAACATATAATTAGGCTAATGTTCCGAAGGTCACATTTCGGAGAAAAGGGTGTTTGCTGTACCTACCGTTCAGCATCAGTTAAAAGTGACGCTTGTAAAGTTGGCAACTAAGTTACAGAAAGGGAAGAAAATTTGTTTCTTCAAAAACTTGGTAAACTTGGTTTTTGTTCCATTTTGTTTCATAATTAATATCATGATGATCACAATCACTCCCAATATTTATAATTTTTTCTGTAAATTTACAAAATAATATATAAAGTCGTACAGTTCCACAACGGAATTCAGGAATATTGTAACCTGTAAAAAGTATGTCAAAAAGTGCCATTCTGCAATTCGTGCAATTTTTTTGTGCCAGTTCGTAGCTATTTCACTTTCGTCACTAAGATTGCATGGCTCCAAAAGTATTGGGGTGGACTGACATACATTTAATCAATTTTCAAGAATTTTCCTTAGAAACAGTTTGTAAATTCGTAGAACTATATCTCTAGCTCAATGTGCCAACATCAATGCACAAACGGCAAAAACATAGCTCCCTCACTGTTGCTATTTGTGCAAAAACATGTTGCATCATCTTTCCATAGACATGAAATAATGGGAGGAAGAGGACAGACAAAATATTCTGAAACATGGAGATGTCTACTCATCTTCGCGGCATGTAGAAAAACGTCAACAGTAAATTGCGCAGAATCCTGTTATCCAAATCATTTGCGAACGCCGTGTACAAAGCCGGCCATCTAAATTTCGTCCGAGACGACACTAAGCGAAAGAAGAAGCTGATACATTTATTTTGATTCTCAGCATCCATTGCCATCAAAAACACCTCCTCCGCCAATGTTGTCCCCAGCGCCGACGCCTCTGCCACCACTCCGCCGTCGCTAGGACCTTGGCGTGTCCCCCGGTGGCGGGCACTGGACACGGCGGCGGCGTCGACGGTGGAGCAGGCGGCGGCGACGGCGGCGGTGGCGGCGGCGGCGCGGCGGCGGGGCCCCGCTCCCTATATAAGCGCTGTCGGTCGGCGCGCGGCACACCATAGCCACCGCCCCGCGCTCGCAGCCTCTGAGCAGGAGCAGCCGGTCACGCCATGGGAGCGACACTCAGATTCGTAAGTGCACGCGCGCAGCGGACGGACGGACGGACAGAGTGGTCGTTGGCTTCTGGCTGGGACGCCCCGGGCACCGCTTTCTCTGGGGACCAGCGCTGGTTGTCGAGCGCAACGCGGTCACGGTCACTTGGGGGAAAGAGCTCGACGTTGTTGTTGTTGTTTATGATGATGATGATGATGATGTTGTTGATGATGTTGATGTTGATGTACGCGGTGGTAGCTGTTGTATGCCACAGGGCTACACCAAAAAGAAGCCAAATGTCACTCACGTTTTTAATATTAATCTCAATTAACATTCAAGTTATTCATATTTTACGACAATGTCTTTTTGGAAATTTTAAGCTAAATATATTTAAAATATATTGAGTGTATTGAAATATTTAAGTTCATATTTCTGACAGATCTGATAAATTGCATGTATTTACATACCAACTTAGTTTGTATATTCCTTTCTTGTTTCTATTCATACCGTTAATTAAATAATTATTCATAATAAACAATAATGTTTCAACAGTTTTGAATTAGTTATATAGTGAAATAATTTTTTATCAAATCTAATTTTATTAGTTTATTCAAACAAGCATCTAAAGTTAGCACAATCTAGAGTGTTTTCCTGTTTCTTGCATGCATGTAATTTCAAGGCACCTTCGCCAGTATCACTACTGTGAATAAAATTCCGTAAAATTACATAGCAGAACAATAACCAATTCATATGCATGCAAACAAGCACACATAATGATGCCTGCTGTATGCGCATAAATCAGCGGACAATTGTAGAGTTAATGACGTCGTGGTAAGAAGACATCGGAGGAAACGTAGCCTGGTATAACATACATTAGGTATTACTAATAAATCAAATTATCAGACAGTTTAAAACATATCACAGGTATTTTCACAAGCGCTTTTGGAACAAGCCTAAATTATGACAAAGAATTTTTATTGGTAAACATTCATTAACTTATTGTCAAAAAAGCGATTTCTAAAACAAACCATTCAAATTGTTAGTAATTTTATTAGGAATTGATATCAAAATAATGCTATCGCAACAATTGTTGCATTTGTGGATTGCTTGCGCACGCGATGAACAAGAGTTTCCAAAATCTGGAGAGTATGTAAACATAGATTTTTACAAATTTAACAAAGGAATCGAGAATCATCGAAAAAAACGAATCAAAGAACAAAGTACAAAAAATACAATTTCATTTTTAATTTCATGTGATTTCATTGAATCATCTCAGCTTACTCGTTTTACAAAGGCTGCGGTTGTGCAAATTCCAAAGCGCGCAGGTGGAAAAGAGAGCAGCGGACAGGATGGTGTCCGTCGCCTGCACCATTTACGTAAGGAGCAGCTCAGTGGGCGCGATGCACGAAGGCGGGGCGTGGCCTCGGAGGGGGCGGGGAGGGGAAGGGAGGGGGTGGCATGCGCGGGCTTTGCGAGGACGCCGCCGCCGCCGCCGCCACCGCCGCCACCGCCGCCACCGCCGCCGCCACCGCCGCCGCCACCACCGCTCCCACCTTCACTGCCGCCACCGCCGCCACCGCCGCCGCCGCCACCGCTCCCGCCGTCACTGCCGCCACCGCCGCCACCGCCGCCACCGCCGCCACCGCCGCCACCGCCGCCACCGCCGCCGCCACCGCCGCCACCGACGCCACCGCCGCCATCGCCGCCATCGCCGCCACCGCCGCCATCGCCGCCACCGCCGCCACCGTCGCCACAGCCGCCACCGTCGCCACCGTCGTCGTCACCACCACCGCTGCCACCACCGTCACCACCACCACCACCACCACCACCACCACCACCACCACCACCACCACCACCACCATCGCCGCCGCTGCAAACACCCTCCAACCCCGTTATCTTCATGGCCATTACCGTCGTCTTCCCTGCTGCTGACACCACTTCCACCATCGTCGTCTCCATACGTCACCGTTATAGACGACGTTGACACAGCTAAATCTTTCACCACCATTTTCAAAAGTCACTCCTGCCGCGATCTGCAACGCTTTTCCCCTCCACAGATTCCTTCATCGCCACCGCTACCGCTGCCCCTCTCCATGCCACGCCCTCCTATCGCCTCTCATTCCGCCATCATTGGAGCTCCTTTGCCCAGGACGTCATCGCCACCTACAGAGCCGCCACCACCTCCGGTTACTGCTACATGAGATGTTGTCCCCAACTTGGCCAACACTTGCCGGGGTAACTGTCACGTCCGTCGCTGCCCCCAAAACAGTTTCCGCTACACGAACCTCTTGGATTGTTAACCACTCATACCGCCATTGCCAACAAACATTGCTACAACTAGAGTCACTTGTTCCATAGCGCATGATGCCATAGTCATAACGCCAACGCCGGCACACCCAGTATTCTGCCACATATGGCACTATTTCTACGTCACAAATCACGTAAACATACTAATTTATTTCACACTTGGTGTCTTCCAAACCAATACTCGACATTAATATGTCTATGAGAGTTTTATGGTATATTCTGAAGTTCATTGCTACTGCAAATCAAGTTTTGACTAATTGACTTTTGATGCAAACATTTATTATAAAAGTAAATGGAGCGTTATTCAAACCTGTAATTCAGTAGTAAGTATTTTAAATCTATAAAGTAAAAAAAAATCAAGTTAACACAAACAATATTGCGGACTTTCATAGTGTTGATCCCAACCTATCATGGTTAATTATAACAGTTTTACCCATCGGATGGTATCACGTGGCTTTATAATCCCAATTCAGTACCTGACTGGTTTGATTTAGTAGAAGAGAATCACTCATCTGAGAGGTACTTGAATCCAAAGGGCAAATAGTTCCTCATCAGGGAAACGACTTCTCTTAGATTTGGTAGCCATCATGTTTGGAGGATGTACAAAGATCTTATTTGTGAAGAGAGACGTACATAGATCCTATTGGGAAAATGTGATTACGGTTTATAATTACAACAAAACAATACGAAACTTATTAATAATGCACAATACAAGGTAATATTTTCGTGACGTTTGTGTAGTTTATTAATTCGATATCGGGTGTTCGGATTTCGAGTGAAAAGATGCAAGGCGTCACTATGAAATTTACAATTTCACATATTAAATTTCCAAGGCTGAGAGGAATTTCAAAAAAAATCCCTTTGCATAACAATATTTTATTAGTAGGATATGGATCACGGGATCGGTCTATTAATGAAATACATTAGTTTGCCAACGTTTCGGAATATTTAATTCCTTCATCAGGGCTAACAAAAGAACACAATCACAATAAATAAGTACAAACTTTTCTGAACAACAACATTAGAAATCACACAAACAAATGCCAAGAATGAACATACACGAAGAAAAATAAATACACAAATAAATAAATAAATAATATACTGTATATATAAGCCCAAAAATATATAATATAAAATATTATTTGTGTAATTATTTTTCTTCATGTATGTTCATTCTTGGCATTTGTTTGTGTGATTTCTAATGTTGTTGTTCAGAAAAGTTTGTACTTATTTATTGTGATTGTGTTTTTTTTGGTAGTCCTTATGGAGGAATTAAATATTCCAAAACGTTGGCAAACTAATGTATTTCATTAATTGACCGATCCCGTGATCCATATCCTACTACTTATTAACGGTCGTGATTTCTACAATGGGAATATTTTATTAATTGTATATTACTACTAATATTTGCTTACATCAATGAGCATTGAGACCATATTCAGTCTCATTGGATAATGCTAGATCAACATTCTTGTACATAAGCGAAGAAAGATCCGCGCTCAATATTCGCTCATGCAATCTATATATTTAAAAAAATAAGGTATTCTACCATGGCTTCGTTTAGAGCTTCTACTGAACCGATTGTTGTATTTTTTCCTTTAAATGAAAGAATGTGATCCCTAGATGTGTTATCTGATATTGTTTGTGTTCATTCACCAACATTTACGGTGTAAATCAATTAATTAAATCATTCTTTAATAGTACGCTTATCAATAGTCAATTGTTTTCTTGCAAAGGGTGATTGTTTCAAAATCGATATACATGAGTCGATAGATGTCCACGTTGCTTCATGGTGGCGCTGCGTGATGTTTTGTTTTCATTGTTGAGATTTGTTTACAGTTCGTCAAGTTTTTGTGTCAGTGTAATAATTGCATTGTGGAGAGGACAGTTTGCATGTTCTTTAGAAATAATATCCGTCAGTATAATAGTGCTTTCTTTTGTGTCATTTGGTGCAGATAATGCATTGCTACCTGCTTATAGGCCATACGTGTTCAAAATTTTGGGAACTCCACATCACAGAATATCTTCGTTATACCCTGAAGATCCAAACAATGCAACATATTGTGAACATTAGTCTGGGCACAGTATTTTACATTTATGTCAGATCTCACCGTCAAATGTTGACGGGTTCCCACTAGTCCCTAAATAAAAAAAAAAAGAAACGATAGCTCAAGATTACTCAATGGCCGCCGCCCACCGGTCATCTCTTCGACAGGCGCGAGTCCCGCTAGGAACAATAGCTACCGCCTTCAGCTTCCCACGCCGCCTATCGTCAATAGCCGCTCCCGGCGCCCACGCCCTCTTTGTCACCTCCGCCTCCCGGGGAGCTCCAATGACGGCCCTTTGTTCCGTGTCGCTGGGCGCCGTCGCCGCTTTGTTTACGTGCGCCACCGTCGGGGGGCGCGCTAGGCCTCAAGGTCCGCAACACGTGGCCCCTCCCTGCGGCGAACACGCGCCAAGGAAGGAGAATTACGGTCCTGTGGGTGAAAAGAAATCAAAAAGCACCGCGGCGGTCATCGAGCATTTCGTCAATGTTATGCAGTGGGCCTTGACGCTGCTCAGGCAAGAATGTGGACTAACAAAGGAGATGTCAGTGAGTCACTGACTTAATTAGCGGAGATATTTGGAGAAACTGTAGAAACGCGTGATTAAGCAGGAATGAATAATGTTTTAGTTCAAAACACTAACGCATCCTGCATGAAAAATTCAAATCATCAACAATAACTATTTAATACGAGCATATTATATTTCAAAACCTAGTTATTTGATGTAGATTATTGAGTTAATCTAAAATAACATTGATAAGTACATGTGACTAGTTATTCAAACAAATGTGAAAAATGAGTACGTTTGAGTTCGCGATGGGAGCTCATTCAATATTACCTCCTTAATTATCTGTTAAATTATTTGTTTAATTCTTTCTCTCATGATCATAGTCACGAGAATATTGCTTTAGAAATGTTCCATTTGGTGAAATGAGAAAAACTCAAGAAAATAAATGTATGGCTTCGAATTTTATTTCAATAGAAAAATGTAGAAAGATGCTTACTAATTACCTTAATTTTGAATAACTTAATCCAAAAAATGCAAATTAAAAAAAGTGTCAATATGTCGTCACAATACAGTAATAGCGAATAAAAATCGTAATTTGTATGTAACATTTACAAGAATTACAATAGAATTATAACGATAACAGCATAACAATACTAACTACTATATTCAAATAAAGATTAATTCAAGAGTGTGGATTCGGTTTGACAATAATAATACAACAATATCAAAACAATTTCATTAGGTCCAGCTATGTACAAAATCATAGAATTTATAAATTAAATTGAGCGGTGACACAAATATCGTAAATATGTATACATACATATTTTCTTTTCTTCTTTATTTCAAGTATTAGGGTTCACTCTATTCCATCCACACATAACATCTCTTCATCTCTTTCCTGTCCTCCTTATATCTTTCCTACCTCTAGGTTTGTATTGCAGGGATAATATTAATAATGTGAAGTTTACTAGATGAGATGGGAGATGAAACATGTCATTGATTATTTCTGAATTTTTAATTGAGTTTTCATGTCGCGATTTGCAGTGTTCTGAGGAATGTGTCTGTCCATGTTGCAGGCGGCAGTGTTGGCCCTGGTGGGCATCTGCATCGCCGAACCTCAAAACTACCACACGACCCCCGTGCCCATTCTGAAGCACATCAACCGGCACAATGAGGACGGCAGCTACAGCTACGGCTACGAGAACGCGGACGGCAGCTACAAGATCGAGACGAAGCACACGACGGGCGAGGTGTTCGGCAAGTACGGCTACGTAGACGACACGGGCAGGGTGCGCGAAGTGGAGTACGGCGCGTCCCGTCGTGGCTTCGAACCCGCGGGCACCGACATCAACGTGGCCCCGCCCACGCTGCACAGCTCGTACACAGGCCCTGCCGACTACGACGACGGCCAGTACCGCGAGGATCCCAGCGTCTACTACAAGGACGACCGCTTCAACAGCCGCCCATCGTCTTCCAGCTTCTCCAACCACCGCTTCCAGCAGCCCCAGCGCTACAACCCCCCTCCTCCCCCTCCCCCTCCCCAGCCCCAATACAACCCCCCGCAGCAGTCGTACCACCAGCCCCGCCAGTACAACCCTCCAGCGCCTTCTCGCTACGTGGCGCCCGGGGACTACAACATCTTCCGTGGCCACCCTGCCTCCAACTTCGACGTCCACAGCGGATCGTACAGCGTCAACTATTCCGGTTAAATCCCGTTCTCAACGGGGTTTCCCTTTCTTGAGAGAGCTCTTGGGAATGTGCAACCAGTTACGAGCTACTCTGCTCAAATGTTTCTTCCAGACCAAACTGAAGTCATCCTTTCCCACGAAAGACTTTATGACAGTCCCTCCCTTCTTATTTCTATTTATACTCCCACTCCTAAAAGATGCATATCGTTAAGTAGATTTAGTTCTTCAATCGTGATAATAACCACAAAATGAGGTGCATAGAAAAAAATAAAAGCACTAATGGGTACTACTAGGGGCAATTAAACATCTGGTCTCTGGTACGTGAGGTAATGTCAATGAACTGTTATTGTTCCATGTAATCCTTTTTACAATATTACAGATTATGTATCGCATTTCTTCTCATTAACCCCGTGCATATTATTCCCTTCCCTTCACTGTTCTGTTTCTTGGTGCTATTCAGGAAAGGTCAGTTGAACGTCTAATCAAAGATTTTTGTACAAATGTTTTCATTGCTGCATGTAGTTGTACCAAACTGGCTTAGTATATGATCATTTCATTATCCCCATGTTATGTACAGTTGTGCAGATGTGTTCGTGTAACAATTGTGATATAAACGTGTAGTCATTGTTGATGCAATAAAACATGTGTGTGTGAGAAAAAAATCGTGCATATGAATAATAATTCCCGCTGCCTTTGGTATCTCAACTTCCGCTATTCACACCACCATAATCTACTCTTTGAAGAAAAGCAAGAAAGGAATGCAGTTGGTATTGACGTCCAAGGCTATGAACGGTTTCTGGGCGTGTCCATGCTAAGGACATGCGGAGCAGGTTAGCTTGAACAACTCCTCGAGACTGCAAAAAAACCTGGCAGATTACCAACTATACGTTCAAGTGTATTACATTTGAAACGCTTTCTTCAAATTTCTATACGACACATTAGAAATAAAGTGATCCAGAGATGTTCAAACTTCTCAAACAATTTCAAATATTTTAATGGTACAATCCATAAATATTTTTAACAATAATAAAGAATTATTCTGTTATACACCTGAATAATGAAATAACCAAGGTTATAAGAGAAACTATTTGACCGAAAACATGGTAAGATGAACTAAGATTCCGAAAAATAATTATAAAAAATCGTGTGGAAAAAGCAAAAACAATTAAAGTGAATGCAATGGCACGTAACCTCCGGATCTAGAACGGTACCTGCAGTGCGTTCTCTGTGGTTTGAAAGCACGTTCCGCGGACCACACGCCCGCCCCAGGCACATACCGCTGGTTCACGCTTCACAAGGCCCTCGATAACTAGGACAATGGCGTGCGCAGATCGGTACATTCCTGGAGGTAAGACAGGTGAAAGTCGGTAACCCGCTTCCGCAAGTGAGCTAAACCCGTAAGCACGTCATGCGTCGCTGACCGTGACATTTAGTAGATCATTTTCAAACACCAACATAGCAAACTACAATGGAATTTCATGAAAGGAAAAAAAGTTCAAATATCATAGATCTTTATCATAAATACGATGATGAAGAAACTCTTCGTTTAATGAAAAATTCCATTCGATAGAGCATACAATGAAGAACGTGACTAAAATATCAAGATATAAAATTTCATTTTGAAAATATGATTTGATATTTTGTTTATATATTATTATATTGGTATATATATATATATATATATATATATATATATATATATATATATATATATATATAAACTTTAATTACATGTTATTAATTTTATAATTTTTAGATATTAAACATTCTTACTAAAATTAGTATTATAATGTCAGACTGAATACTATGTGATGTCTATAGTCAATGTTTATGAAATGGAAAATTATTTGACTTTCATTTTTGTAACCAAAGAAACTACGACAATGTTCGATAGTCACTCTTGAGATTGAAGTCAAAAATTACTCAGAAATTATCACAGCAAAAGATTTCATTCACAAATTTTGATCATAGATATTTGGTTTGTTCACAGAAAACAAAATTATTTTGGGGCTTTATTTCATGAACACGTTTTCTTTATGATGTTAAAAATAAAAATGCATATTTACCTTAAGCTTTAATATTTAAAATAAGATATTTAATTGTTGAAAACACTATCTGTCTCTTCAAAGAGCAGCAAATTCTCGAGGCACAGTCGTTAAATTTTGGCAGCAATGAAAATCTTCCTCAGTTTCATTAATGTGTACAAACCATTGACAGATCCTCACTGGCAAACTTCTTCAAAATTCCTGCCAATAACAATAAAATAAATTATCGATCTTTTCATAGAAACATTTTAAAACTCTGCCAAACCTTAGCAGTACAAAAACCAGTTTCAACATAAAAACAAGATTCACAAAGGAAACACAAATTCTTATTTACGTTGGGCGTGTCCTTTTGTGGTTTGGGAGACATCCAAGAGGATTTTCATATCAGAAAGGTCGTCTAGTAGCTAGCTACTGATGCAGTCGTAAATTTCGGTCGTTAACTCGACTTCTAAATAGACCTGATACTAAGATAAGAAACCAAATACTTCCCGCAGGTCACCTGCAAACACTATAGTAGAACCAACACTACAGATCTGATTCACTCGATCGAAATGGCTGGGAACCGATATTATCTGAAGAAATGGTACAATTGTGTGACTCAAATAAGGAACCAAACCGATGACCGCAAAACCCGGACATCCTGCATGATCCGTTCCTTTCAACGGCCTTTCCGCCTGCGAATAGGCGAACACGGAGGAGGGCGCTGACGTCATGTTATCTGAAGATCGTCTAAAGGACGACCTATTGAATGTGGAGTTCGGCGGAGGCGCGCCCGCCCACCCAACCACACCGGTTCCCTCGGCCGAGCCACACCCTCCAACCGCGGCCGGTCATGTGAATCACTTACCGCCTCCTCCCTGAGGCCGCGATGCAACGAGGGCCGCGCGCTCGCCACACCCATTGCATTCACCCGATGACGGAGGTTATGCAAGTCTGGGAAACGTTCGTGCATTTCAAATAAGATTTAATTCTGAGACGCGAAGGACTTTTTGGATCAACATTTGCAAGATTACGAGGCAATCGAGGTACATGGGCGTTGTCACAATATAATATTATTTATAGAAATTATTTTAGTCTGATAAAGAGAAAGTCTGAAAAGAAAAATGAAATACTCGGCGTATAAGAGCTACTTAAAATCAGCATTTTTTTCGAAAAAGTCATTGCCCCACACTAAGAAACGTTTGTTTTGAAATTATGGTGAATGCAAGACATGTATTGATCTAACTTCAATACGAAAATAAATTCAATCTTATTGTGCAGCGGTAAATCAGATTAAACGAACGAGGAAGTCAAAATGATTTATTACTTTTACTCTGAATTTTGTTAATTTGAATTTGAGTGCAATTGAATATTGTGCACATAAATACTACACTGACCTCTATTTTTCTTTTGTGTAGTCAGAGTGCCCATTTTAGAGGTATTTAATTCAGAAAAAGTTATTTTCCTCAAAACGTTTTTCTTTATGTCCATCCGTGTGTTCATCTGTGAGCAATATTAGGGCCGGAATCGTTTTCTCAAAATTGAATATTTCCGCTCCACCGCGAATTACTCAAGAGTTGCAAATTTAGAACAGATATGATTTTGGAAAATATAAGACATGAAGATGAAGGAAAGTTTCCATTTTTTTAAAAATAACCATTTTTAAATTTTGTCCTTCTCGAAGAGAGTAATACAAATGACACTGCTTGGACTTTCATTAAAAAAATATTATTTTGAAACTTTATATGAGAATTTTGGGCACCTTCCTATAACTACAATATAAAGATAGAGATTATTTCCGTAATAAAATTTGTTTTTAGAGAAAGATTTTGAAGTAAAGTCATGTTTAATGTTTCAAAAATGTGAAGATAATGTTCGTGAAAAATTGGCAATTTTAAAATATTTTTCCTTAAAAATTCACTCCAAATTTTTTCTTTCATTTTTTCCTCGTATGTATTAAACGAAGATGTAAACAAGTGCTGGTTCCATTTTCAACGAGTCTGAATTTTCAAAAATTGCAAAAAGTTAACATTTAAAAAGTGCATTGTTGATGTTAGAGATCTTAAAACATGTTATAAAAATCAGAATTTCAAAAAGGTCATATAAAATGAAAAAACTAGTAGTTTTCGCGAAAGTTCTTCTGGACGTTAACGCGAATTACAACAAAACATTTTCTCCAAAACCGCTCCAATTTTTTTCTTCAATTTTTTCCACGTATACAACAAGGGACGCTTAACAGAATGGCGCAAGTCTAATTTTCGTTGAAGTCTGTGAATTTTTGAAAATGACAGTTTTAGAAATCAATCCAGAATGTATGTGCAGTTGTAGCACCACTAGTGTAATATCTGGCACCTCGTTAAAATTTACAATACATATGTATTTACTCATTTAATGTGTTTGTAACGTTTTTTAATTAAAAGGAACAAAAAATGCATTTTCAAAATATTTTCAGAAATTTCACAAATTAAAAAGCAAACAAAATACAATAGTAAAAAACAAAATCCAAGCAAATCAGTAGTACATTTACAACAGAACTCTTTGTATTCAGTACATTTGTAAGAGAGGTAATGTATAGTTTACATAATTTTGTAGATAAGTAGGATTTTCTAATAGAAAATGAGATATTCTTAATTAAATATTTAGCATATAACTTACAAAACAGCAATAAAACTTATATAAATAATAATTATTGGAATATTAATATTTTTATCTATGACTGCTCTAATAGATGAATACTCGTATTTCCCCCATTCAGAAGTTATGATGAACGTCATAATGAAATGCGTGCTCTTATGAATTTCTAATAAACCCCTTGTTAGCCAGGAATATAACGGATGAAGCAAATATAACCTATATAACCTGTCAAATATACTGCCCTTCATATTTTATTTTTCTGCCCGAAAATATGTTAATTAATGGCGTCTACATGCACTTGCAATGCCTACGATCACTAATACTTTGATCATTAAATATTTGCTTTCACTGAATAAAAACTGGTAAAAGCTTTTTAATATTTTCCTTTTTTTTCAAAGAAAATCTATTTTCTTTGTTCATGAATGTTCTTTAATGTTAATAAGAAGTGTAACATTCAGTAAAATACCCATAAAGGAGCAAGATAGTATTCTTCTCTCTAAATAAGATAACCATTCTTTACTGCCATTTTTTATCTTTTTTGTTTTATACCACTTTCGCCAATTTTCCCAATTCTGTTCTTAAGGTTCTTTTGATTTTTCAGATAGAAGCGATCCTTCATTCTAAAGCATTTCTTCAAAATCCAAAGGAACATCATCTATTAACTTCACTCAATTTTTCTCTGAACATTCACAAAAGTGAACAACTAGGTACTGTTATTAGAAACGTAACTCGAAAATACAATAATATAATTTAAAAGTATTATTGTTTAAACAAATGCCAAATCACCAAATCAAATGAATATCCTTATTGTCGAAAAACGGACATTCAGCTTGTATCGTCTGATTAATATAATAAAATGAAATAAAAAATGACTTTGAGGCTGTCGTAGATAAAATATTGAAAGATAAATGTTTGACAAAACATTTTAATAATACATTTTAATAAAAGTAGCATCTTATCCCTGTGATATATTTATCATACTTGTTTCATTAATAATTGACATAACAGACGAGATATTTTTGTTAACTGTTGTGGATGAGTTGATCAGTTGTTGATGGGCTGTTTTTGAACGTCCAATTCTTGAATAATCTCCGTAATAATATTTTTCATTATTTTCTATTGAGTAGAAAAGTGAGATGACTTGAGGTCAAACATAAATTGTTGCAACCTCTTCTAACTTTTTCCAAAATCGGCAATAATGCTTTTATTAACGGAAATAAAAACAATTTACATCTATATTCGCTTATGAGCGGATCGACTTCTTTAAATTTTATATGGTGGAATAAAGAACTTATATTAACATTTTGGACTATGATTTAGGAAGTTGAGCTGCCACTACGGAATTTAAGATGGGAAGATTCCGTAGGTAGAATGAACTAATATTTCATTTTCTAGATTTTATTATTGTTTGACTTAATTCTTCAGGCGTTACATAATTATGTACACTTTATTATTGATTGAAAATCCTGGTTTACTGACCCACCCACTACTCTAGAAATGGCAGAAAACCGTCTCAAAAAAATTTTATAAAACATCTCCCCGTGGTCACATTCCAATGCAACTATGGCGAGCGTAAAATGAAATACAAAGGTAGTTCTCATATTGTCCACTTTGGCGCTACTCTCTGGATTCAATACGAAAGCCTGTAACTATACCACCCGCGATACAGCAATGTGTAAAGGTTTGCCGAGGTATACGAAATAGTGCTGTTTCATTGAAGCGCTAGTGGGGAAAATATTCAGTATCATTGATTGTTTGTAAGTACAAAACATAAGCAAAATAAAGAATTTTCTTTTAAAATAAATATAAATATAGTTCATTCACAACATTCAAAAGTGAAAATCATTGTTACATCATTTATAATTTTTCTTTTGTCATTACGTTATACAACCTTCGTAACTTTCATTGTTTTTCATAATATGAATGAAAATTCCAAGAAAAAGTATGTGAATACATGAGAAGTAAATGCTATATTATTAAGAAAATGTGCGAAAACAGATTCTCATATTTTTTTATTTTAAAAACACATATTTCAATAATCCCTTAAAAGGTGAAAATAACAAGTTCGATTAGTTTTAACTGTAGTATTCCCTAATCATAAATAACAGTAAGCAAATGTAAATTTACGTATTTTGAAAGTAAATTTAAAAAAATTAAATAAATCTGTATGGAATTTTATATATATTTATGAGATTTCACATAATGAAGCTCTACATGAGAATAAGTGATGCTATTCTTATAACAAGGATATTCTATTATTGCAATTACATAATTCACCTTCAATTTCTAACTAAACTTTTTTACTTCTATTTTGAACTAGAACAATGGACAAGTAGAACACGTATGAAATGCTATAGTACCTTGCTAGCTAGTAAGATTGATTACTGCAGAAAAAAAATTGTGATGCTTGTATGAGCAAACTTCTAGCTCTCACAACTATTCAGAATAAATTTTCTATCATGGACAATAAATGGAACTAAGGTCATTTGCGCAAAAAACGGATGCAATGATTCTGGTTTTCTTTCTTTGCAATGATTTTTGGTTTTAAATCATCCGTAATATAATTTTTTTTAGGTTTGTGAGTGTATAACTTTTTTATGTACAGTGCGTTCAAAATGTAATCTAACTTTTAGAATCTATTCATCAATAAAATAGTTTTTAAAATCGTTTTAATTCTGTTAATTTAAATAGATTTAATCACTTACGAGCAAACGGTAAAAGTACAGCAAAAAAAAAAGTAAGACCAAACATTACAGAGCTTACATTATCAATGGCATCAGTAAATTATTCACATATCTGTTTTGGGGAAATTGTATTTTTCAAAAGCATCAAATTTTAAATATATTACTGTTTCGCAATATAGAATTTTCATACAGTACTGTATTATTCATTAACTAGATTCAAGTTAATTATTTTCTCTGTTATATGAAAGTGATAAGAAAACATGTATTATGATCCTAATGTACGACTAGCTCAATATTTAGTTTGTGAAGGAACTCTTGTTAATTTCTCCCACAACGAAGCCGCATTGCCCAATGCATAGACAACATTTTTTTAATGTCTCCTTCCTCGGCAAGTAGTGCCATGCAAGAGGATTGTAGTAAAGCCCATACGTGAAATGCTGTTTCTGTTCCTTGAGATTCCTTGTAATCACAGTAAATGATTGATTTATTGATTGATTTTTTCGTGTTTCTGGGTACGTCAACTGCTTCGGTCACTAGTCCCCTTAGTGTAGTGCATGTTTTTTTCTCGGGAGATGGCAGTGATTTTCCCCTCGCTGGATGGCGAGATCCGGCACCGACCTACCGTCGGTTAGTGGGGTTCCCCCATAACCAGGACTCTCCCACCAGCGAGGCATCGCCCCAGCCGGGACAAGCTGTAAGCTGCCGACCGGAATTTGTGGTAGTGTAGTGCATGTTAGTGTAAGTGTGCGTGTGTGTAAGGGGAGAGGATAGGACAAGGAAGAGGAAGGAAATATCGCGCGCGGTCCTTGGCCCGATTGTTAGGGTGCTGATTCGACATTCGCATGGTGTTGATCGGAGAAACCACGGAAAACTACCGATCAGAGCAGCCGGCCGCTAGAATTCTCCTCCAGACACCGACTGAATTCGACCTAGCTGGAAAGGTAGTGTAATCACAGTAAAGCTAATGTCGTCTCCTTAACCACGTACAAGGGTTTTGCCTTCGATGTCTGGGATGTGCCGCCGCAGAGGCACCGTGCGGAGCGCGCGCGTGCGAGGTGAGTGTGGCAGTGCAGTGGAGCGCGGAGCGGGCGACGGCGACGGCGACGCCGACGCGCGACGCCGCGACGCTAACCGTTACGTAGCGGCGCCCAAGGTCCCGGCTGCGCCACCGGCCGCCCAAGGTCACCCTCTTGCGAGGCAGCGGCCACACCCAGTCCAAGGCTAGCTCCACGCCCCACCCTGGCGACTGCCCGCCCCGGCGCCCCGCGCTCCACCCGCCCAGCTAGCCCCGCCTCTCCGCGCCGGCTCAGCTCCTCCCCGCACCGCCCTGGCCTGTCCTGCCCGCCGTCGCTCCACCCCTCTCCGCCGGTCCCTGCCCCGGCCCGCCGCGCCTTCCTTCGTTCTGTCTTATTCCACTCCATCCCACTCTCTCACTCTCCGCAACACTTCGTCCGCCCTGCTCGCCCCTCATCGCTCCGCTCCAGTCTGCATCATTCTGCTCCGGCCTGTTCCGCCCTGCCCCGCCCCGTCACACCTTCCTCCACTCTGTCTCATTTCACTCCGTCTCACTCTCCGCAACACTGTCCATCCCGCTCGCCCCTCATCGCTCCGCTCCACCCTGCAACACCCTGCTCTGGCTGCTCCACCCTTCCCCGCCCCACCCTGCCACGCCTTCCTTCACTCTGTCTCATTCCACCATTGCATATTGCTCTCACTCTCCGAAACACATTCCCCGCCCTGCTAGCCCCGCCTCGCCCCGCTCTACCCCGCATCACCCTTGTCACTCGTGCCGCTCGGGCCCACTCCACCATTCTCCATCCTTCCCCGCCTCGGCACACCACGCCTCGATTCGCTCCCTCCCATTGCACATGATCTCTCTCTCTCTCTCTCTCTCTCTCTCTCTCTCTCTCTCTCTCTCTCTCTCTCTCTCTCTCCCTGCAGCACTCTGTCTGCCCCTCTCGCCTCTCTCTGCTCCACCCTGTCTATCCCCGCACTTCCCCTCTCCACCTCCACCGCCTCCGCCTCTCTCCGCCCTGTCCAGTCCCGCTCCTGCGTCCCTCTGCTTCCCAGTCTCCTCCTTCCCCAGACAGCGTTCCACTCCACCTCTCTATTCCCCTCGCCACCCTTTCCCGTCCCGCTTTGTCTCACTCAACCTATCTCTTCCTCGCCCCGCTTCCCTCCGCTCCGTTCCATCTCGTTCCCCCTCTCGTCAACTCGTATCATGTCACCTCCCTCTGCCCATAGCACATCCTCCTTACTCCCCCCAAACCGTCCCTTTCCCGCCCGCACCGCCCGCTTTGCCGCACCTTGTCTCCTACGCTATCTCCCCCCCCCACCCGGTTTTCTTTCAACCCTCCCTCCTGCGTTCCTCCATATTACATACGCCCCGCGCTTTCCATCCCTGACATGCTCGATCTCCGCTGCTTCGTCTTGACTCGGACGCAAACGTCGAGAGGCCGAGACGTGCTGACGTCGAGACGCGCTTTGCAAGAAACTCGGCACCACATTCTCCCCAGAGTTTTTGGCTTCACCCTGCCTCGTCAAACCTCTTGCACAGTGTCACGCCATCCTATTGTACCACGGTTCTATACTCATTACTCCCGTTTTGAATACTATTCTGAACAATTCTAATAGTACCATCACAATTTCGAAACAAAAATTGTTCACACGATGTTTGTTTCTCGTGTAAATTTTTCTCAAATAGAATATGCTCTTTAGGATGAACAACATATAAAATACATCGGTAAATATCTTACGTGCTACCGATGTGTACGTGTATGAACACAAACTTGCCATTTCTTCTCACACTATTTCGTCATATCGACGTTCCCTTCCTTTCGTCTCAAGATATCACCTTCCGTTCTACTCCTTGCTATCCCATTCTATCCATGCCATCTCCTGCATTCTTGTCTACCATGGATTCTTTCCTCATCGCCTCTCCGCCCCGTGTTCGATCTACATAAGACAGCAAGAAAGTTTGGAATATGTATATCCCCTTCTGCCATGTAAATCTTCGCCCATTCCATTCCTCTCTAGTTGTTCTACCGCATTCCATTTATTACTCTTTCATCGTTACTTTGTCTATTAAATAAACGCTCTCCTCTTATTCTTCCGAGCATTGAAAAATTCAGCAGTGTCTTTGAAGCTTTTGCGTCGCATCATCCTCTGTTCGTTCCTGTACGGAACTTCACTGCTGATCATACTTCCGTTCAGAGATGACAACTGCCGATATTTTACAATATGATTTCTTTTAAAATATTAGGAATTTTAACCCATACATTTTGATAAATTTAAATGGAAATGAAAAAGGTAAAAATTGAGGTTATTCATGTTATGATCAATCGTACCTTGGGCAGAATTACTTGGTTTTATTGTTATAGGCGAATAATACAATCTAGCCAATAAGCACTCTAAGTACTTTACAATCAATTTTTGCCGTCATGTTTTATGCTTTATATGCTGGAAACGGCCAGCATGTCAGTTTGCAGAAGACTGACATACTTGCATAAACACGTCAGATTACGTATCTCCGAGGAGACATTTTTGGTTTCTCGCCAGGTCACAAGATCTTCATAAATTTTACATGAGTAGATATATAAGTAATGTTCCCAGGAAATACCAATGATTTCAAATTATTGCTAGAGGAACCACATTATTAAGATGTATGATATGAGGCGTTTGCCAGCAAATTAATGTATTTACTTAATTTAAAAAATCGCTTTTGGATTTTTCTAAGTTTAGGGGGGTCATTCGTAACATCTCGATGGAAAGTAGTTTAAATCCAGCTCGTTCTCATGTAAAATTAGGCGAGAACTTACCCAGTTTATATCAAACCGCATGGAAACGTGAGAATATTATGGTTTTCTTCAAAATATTCCTCAAATATAATGGGCTGACTTGATTTCAAAAGCCTAAAATAAAATACACAAGTAAATATCCTTGTCTTTGATAAGTTCCTAATTTTTCACATTGCCAATGGACGATGACCAATCACGATACCAGTGTATATGAACAAGAACTTGCCACCTCCACTCTCACCTTACTTCGACATGTCCACTCGACCTCGACTCGTCGTTGTCTGCCATCTTGCCTACAGTCTCACACCATCCCCGATTCCAGGTTCCTCCTCGTTAGTACTCGCCGTCCCCTCCGAGCCATCCGGGTCCGCCTCCTTCACATGCCATGCCGTCATGTCCAGCCCTGACCTCTCTTGACAGCTATTCGTTTTGCCAAGTCTCCGCTCCTAATCTTATTTCACCTCGCGCTGCCTTTATTTCTTTTACTCTCTCGCTTCTAGAATAACGACGAGCCATCATTTTGTTTTTGTGGACATTTTTATCCGTCCGTGAGAAGAAATTAGGGTTATGGTTTGCACCGTAATCTTTAGGAGTGTTGATGAAGCAAATGCTTATTATTCTCAAGTTCATTCTAACTGTCGAATTCATACATTTAATTTACTGAACATTTTACTTAGTGCTTTTCTTCTATGTACAACCCAAATAACCTGCGTATTGTAGTCTCTTACGACGGTAAGTCAATAAATATTCAGAAAACAATAACTGTAAAATATCTAATTAAAAAATAAATCTACCAGGTTTTTGGTCATTTGACTTTTCTTCTCTTTTCTTCAACAGCGCTCTCTCTAGTTTCCATTGGAATTTACCACGAAATAACCGTCCCAGCTCGAAGTTGTCGCTGTCCTCACAGCCAACTCGCACGCCTTCGGAGGAACAGCCGGTTCATCGGTCGAAAAACAGCTCCACTCGGGAACAAAAAAGGATTTGGCAACAACTCAGCCTGCGCTCGCAAGGGCATTTGTGGAAGCAACGCAGACATCTTTGATTCTGCCGTGTCCCCATTTTACACTGTCGCTTGATTGATTGATTTATTGATTGATTAGTGATTCCAGGCGCGTCAACTACTATGGCCATTATTCCCGTAAGTGTAGTGCATGATTTCATCGAGAGGTGGCAGTGATCTTATCCCACTAGATGGCAAGATCTGGCGTTGCCCTACCGTCGACTAGTGGGGTTTTTCCCCAACCAGATATCTCCAACCGGCGAGGCACTGCCCCAGCCGGGAGAAGCTATAAGCTGCAAACTCCCAGGCGGTAGTGTAGTTACACTGTCACAGTGGTCCATGACGTAACTCTATAAATATGTAACTATACAATAGTTTTGTTTCCGAAGAATGTTACATCCTTGATCCAAAGATTATATGGTTTTCTAATACATATTTTCATGTGGTCTGCACATACAATTACGTCAATGAGCATGAAATGCCAACATAATACAAATGTAACCGGTAAGGTGAAATCAATGAGTAATTTTTCTTATAACATTCGTTTGAAGACACAGCATTTCAGGGATCTAATATGAACTTTACTAACACTTATAAGCATTATTGACGCAATTGAAATCTAATATAAATTTTACTAACACTTAAAAGCATTACCGACGCAATTAAAAAAATTATTTTGGATGACAGTGATCTGCCAAATAATAATTGGCATCCACTTCAAAGCCACTCTCCAGAGAATCACTCATCCAATTCGATTGCACTCATACATCGGGAACTACTACGTAATTTTACGCTAGTTTGAGGCTTTTAGTTTGAGTTCTTTGATACCAGCAAGTCACCTCCATTAGAACTGCGACAAATAAAAACGTTTTCCAAGTCATGAACATGAGATTTTGGTTTGGTTGTTTCCAAATCTCATTGCAGCAATTAGAAAACACACATACCTTGCGCAGTATTTAGAAGCAGCGAGAAAACAGAGGTAGGAAGTCCCTTAAGCAATCAATAATAATATCAACTCATTAGATGAGTATTAAAAATAATATAAACGATAATGACAAAGGATTGAATATATTGCGAATACGGACCTCCAGAATTTGAAAGAAACTTTAAAAAATCTTTCTTGATATATTAACCTATTATACGACAGTGTGTCCCAACAATGGCTTCGTACATAGTTTTTTCGATCTGATTAGTTTAAAATCACGGTAAGAACCATTTAACCGGTGTATTGTCAATGTATACTGAAACTGCGACAATTGAAAAAGTGAAAAGTAGCCATGACGCGTTGGACCCAGAAACTTCCATCAGAGACAGCGATGATGACTGTGGCGACGTCAATGGGGGTAATGATGACAATGACGACCGCAGAGTGGAATCACTGGTGATAAGGTTGCTATTGGAGTGGAACCGGCGGTGATAAAGTGATGCTAGCTGTGAAAGGGGCGTGTCATCAGAGTGATGACCAACGTGGTGGGTGCTGGAACGGCGGCGGCTATGGAATAAGACAGAATAATGTGATCAAATCGATAGAAACGGGGATAATGTCGGCAACGGTGACGAAGGCGAACGCGATGTGGAGACGGAGATCGTCGGGGTGGTGTTGAAGGAGGTGCAGATGGCGGAGCAGATGGCGGCGGGCACGGCGACGTCGTCGGCAAAGACGCGTGTAGCGTCAACAGCCTCTGGTGCGGATTCCTCGAGACAAGAAACGCCCGCTGGATGTCCCTCGATTTATACCCCGACCACGTCTCGTCTTCTCGAACAGCAGAAGGCTCTTTGTTGCGAGCGCTCGGTCGCTGCTCCCGGTCTTCGGACTCTCCGCGCGGCCACTTATCTTACGAATACCTGTGAACTCTTTGGCCAATGACGGCATCTGTGCGGTATGCCGCCATCTTGCGTGCAGGAGGTTGGCAATAAATTGTGGTAAAATGCGAGTCGAGACCATGTGAATGCCAATCTCCATATATTAGGCGTTTAAAATTTTCTTTTTCTTTTTTTTTTTTTGCTTTTGCCTTACGCACATGTTTCTGCCAATTCGAATAAATAGGTGATATTCATTTCTGTTTTAATGTGCGAAGTTGAATGACAAAGAAAAGTACTTTTGTGTCTTAACTTCTGCACTGTTCATGTTTGTCCATTCATATAAGAATGCATACCTGATTTTAAGCATCAATCAAAAATTCGCATCAACCATCTGGAGCTATAACGTGCCCCTGTTAAGGTCAGCGATAATCTTGGGACGTTACAAGCATAAAATTAGCTACGGTTTTCTTTTGTTCACTTGTAATAACATTTTGCGCATTTAGGACATGTGTAATAATAACTATTACTGGCATTATTCATGGTGGATAACAAATTCCAAATAAATAGCCCAAAATAAAAAGAAAGATTTTTAAATTTACTGCAAAATGTGTTCAAAATTATTTTCGTGTCAAAATTATTTTCGTTTCAAAATTATTTTACAAACGAACGTATATACCAGAGGATATAACCACTTCTAACAAAACAGAAGCGCTTACTCACTCGTATACGAGACTATCGAATATCGCTTATAAGTAAATGGGAATAGAAATACTTATTCTTCACACAAAGTAAGCTTTTCAGGTAGGTGTGGGAAAAGAGAGCTGTCAGGTAAACAGTTACGTGGACAAACTCAAAAACGTTAAACTCTAATACCTAATTTCCAAAGTAATTGTTCTTCGATGAACAAACAGAATATAGTAGAAATGCCAACATACACAAATTAATTTAAATAATGAGATAGCAAATAAATTAAAATAAGAAGAAGTTATCTATTTTTTCATCGTAGAACGAAAATGAGTGATGGGCCTTAGAAGTCACCAATATAGAATGTTATTAGTTTTCTATAACGTTCGTTTTTTACGTAAATTAATGCTTGCGTCTCTCCTTACTAAAATTGTACCCTTAAATGAGACACTCTTTGTTAAAAATTGACATATTAACATGTATGAATGGCAGGAGGCTTATGGGTGACTTAATATCTAGTTACTGCCTCAAGCCCTTCAAATGCTTCAGATCATTCTTGTGTTGGTCCCTGGCAGGTAATATTAGAGTCATCATATGGACTGGAGAAACCCTGAGGTGTCAAAATAGAAAATGGACAATACTGAAGCTTTAGTTGGTGACGGGCTCAGTTTTTCAGAGCCCTAGCATTAGATACAACTGAAGGAACATTAGAAAATGGTTTTAGACACTTGTCCAAAAACTGAACTGTTACGAAATAAACTGGAAAAAGCATATTCAAGCCAAAAAACAACAGCTCCAACTGCAAACAAGAAAACTCTACTGGCTTATTGGCTACAGATCAAAACTGTCCCTGGAAAATAAATTGCTAATTTATAAAACCATCCTAGTTCCTGTATGGACATATGAAATCCAAATCTGGGGCACAGCCAGCAGAACAAACTTATCAATTCTTCAAAGATTCCAGTCAAAAATTTTAAGAGTCATCTCATCAGCACCTTGGTACATATCTAATGCAGCACTCCATCAAGACCTCAATATTCAAACAATTCAAGAGAAGATACAAGAAATTAGCCTAAGCTCCAATAAGCGCTTGGAAACCCATCCAAACCATCTAGCCCTAAACCTTTTAGACAACAGCCAAGAAATATCTCGCCTCAATAGATCCTCCCCTTTGCAAATTCCTTACAGCTTTAGTATTTGACATACACAACCCAAAACAATTCTCCATTTTGTGTTATTATTCTAATATTTGTTTCCCTTTTCTGTTATAGTCCTTGTGTATTGATCCTGGAAAGTACCAATGGGGGACTTTTCTGTAAGTTATTGTTTCTTTGATCATTGTATTTTATTTTGATATTGTGTAAGCAATTAATTATCATAATTACTTATTATTTCGGAATGAAATACATTGTAAATTTTCATTGTGTAAATAAAAAAACGAAATAAACTTCCAGCCACCCGTCACTGAGCGAACAATCATGCCCACGGTTCACTTTCAATAATTATTTACGCATTTACGCTCCGCGGGCGACGTACCGTGACAAACACAGTCGGCCTTGGAGGGGCGTCGTCTGAACCGCGTGCGAATTATTTTCCAGAGCCGCTTCCTCTCTTTGGGGAGCTGTGACGAATGAGAAATGGATCGCGAGACTGATCTCAGCCTCGTCTGTGACGCAGCGGGATGGGCGAGAGAGGGCTCCAAGGAGAAACGCGAGCGGAGTGGACAGCTGACAGTCGCCTTGATCTGGACTCTTCCTTCTTGCCACGCTTGATGTCTGACGCACGGCGTGGACTTGTTTTGCCGAAAGAAACGACTCGTCGGAGGCAAA